>JARYHS010013630.1:336296311-336520453 GCA_031002005.1 Vandiemenella viatica
TAGTTTCTAAGTTACTAGCAAAATAAATAGATTTAGTATATTAGTATTATTTGATTGAAAGTGCTCTTAATTCAGAGTTCATCGAATCCTAACTTTTTTCTTACGGCTTTACGCATAACGTCGAGGCCATTATTGCTGGGAAAGCAGTATTGACAAGGAACATGAAGGAATTTTCCCATGGCCTTTAGAAGTAACCATCCCGAAATTCACCTGGAGTGATTTCGGGAAACCATTAAAAACTGAAATCTCGATACCTGGACGGAAATTCGAACCTGCGTGCTCCCGAATGTGTATCCTAATGTTTCGGATACGAACTACCTGTAATAAATTTCGATGTCATAATTCCAGCCTCGATTATGACTGGTTTCGATTAAAAATCTTGTTTCACTGTGGTATCAGTAACCCTTCAGATTATAATACTGAAGTTGGCTGTATAGACAATATAACTAAAACCTATAGAGGATAATAAATCATTAGTTTTACTTTTATAATTCTCTGAGGAATATTATACAGGAAATATATTTTGTTCCCACTTGAGAGTACCTGTTCATATCGCACACACAAAAATATTGAGGAATAATGTTCTCTAATAAACGATGAACTGCGGTACGCAAATGGCAAAGGATTTCTAATTCGCCTTTTTTATGAACCACACCCATCTGTTCTCCTGTGTCGCGTTTATCATATTCCAACAGAAGCAATAACGCGCGGTACACGACTGAGCGCAGCACAAAGCTATACTGAGTGATTAACGCAACGCGTCCATCCATTAATTAAATTTCACCCGCCCGAGAGAAACACGGAGAGGTTTACTCTTGGCAACTTCAGTTTCTGTGTTCAGAGAAATTCGTTTCCTATCTAAATGTAACGCTCCGTTTCCGGAGATGGCCTCGTTGTGCCCAGTCTACTAATTACACAAAATGTGGTTTGCTTGGAAAACTGGAAACACTAGTGATATTCCCTCAACTTGCTGATTTATAAAGCATGAAAATGGTTTTATACATTCTATTTAATTATGAAAGGAAGCATAATAAACCATATGGCCATCCGCGTGTTGTTCACATTTGTCTCTGTTATTGTGTACATTTAAATTTTTAACAGGAAAATTATACAAAACTGTTCAACAGACAAAACGGTTATGAAAAATAAAATAAATGTTTTAGTTATAGCTCTCGTTATTTGTCACCGACGTGGTAGAAATTAAAATAAATAATCCAGTTATACTTTATATCACTTTATTAGTGGCATCGACGTGATCAGAAAATTTTCTTCCCAATACTACGATATCTCCGTCGATCTCGTACTAATAAAGTACGTCTATCAATCTTGAAAGATTTTAAGGACTTACACAGAATTTATAATACAACGAGCAATGAAAAACTTGGTGTTATAGATTGTCGTACCCTGGGACTAAAAATAAATTTTGGAACGATTAAACTAACGATTGTAGCTAGCAATCACGATTTCGTGTTAAAGGTCCTAATACTAGAAATAATAGTAGATGATACTGAATTCATCTGCTTAGCACGTCTGTTTCTCTGTCAGCGTTAAGTAAACAGAAAACAAAGCATAACAATTAATTATAGCGTTGTTTTTTTGAAGTACCGTTTGCAAATCAGCTTACAAGAAATTAACAGAAAAAGTTTTACGAAAACCATAGTATTCTTTTTCCTTGTGTATTGGTATGAATTCAGGTAGTTAAAAGAATAAGGCAAGAATATAGGTTAAGTGCATGTGTAATGTGGTATTGATGATAATTGTTCCGCATTCAGCGTGCAACAAGGATAACTAACGAATCAATTCTAATGAAAATCAGTATTCACGATAAGAATTTTTTCTAATTACCAACGCCAAATTCGAAAATATAACAACTTTTCGTCCTGTGGTTCCAATACATGATTATCACACTTAAATAACAATAATAATAAAACGAATTTCGTGGTAAACAGCGAAGTTAATAGTTGAAACAAGTGCGCCAGGAATTTCACAGACTAAAATTTAATTAATTTGTAATAATGTAACAGCTTCACAATTTTCAGTCTATAATGACTTCGATGTTAAATAGCAGCAAAGCTAGCCCCAAATTTATTAATTGTTATTAGTTCGTGTGGGAGAACAGACGGAATGATTAGAATTCACATACCTACAGCTCTGTTGCAGTTCATCAGAATGGTAAGCACCATGTTTTTCGTAAACGGTATGACAAGGTAATTTTTTATGAAACTATTTTACATCTCGTGCTGCCATTTCGCACACGTCGCATCTCTTTATTTGATTGATTTTCTGACAATCGTCTCCTGAGAATATTTCATTTACCTCTTTCTTACATTTTTCTCTTCTGCGTCTTCCTATCTCTTTTGAATCCTTTCCCGTGTTTATTAATTTATTAAGTACGCAATTGTAGAGGGGATCGTAAATTAGAAAACAAGCAAAATTAAAATAAATAATGTAGAAATGTAGACTTCACGGTGATTGCAGCCGTATGGTGTCATACGCGTAAAAACACAATTTTTCGACTACGTGCTCTTTCGTCTTCACCAGGTACGTGCTATTCAAAAAGTCAAGTAGTTGACTACTAGTCATCAGCGCGGATGGCTGATTTAAGGTGGTCGCTGTCACCGGCTGGTGTTAATTGTTTGGAAGTGTTACAATGCCTGAAAAAAAAAAAAAAAAAAGGGAATGAATACCAGCGTGGTGGATGAGCGGTTAACGTTCTGGTCTCGCATTCGGGAGGACGCCGGTTCGTATTTCCGTCCGGGCATCCAGATTTGGGCTTTCCATGGCTTCCCCAAACCACTCCAGGCGAATGACGGGATGCTTCTTTCAAAGAGGCCATGGCCGAATTCCTTCCCGTTCCTTGCCCCAGTCCCACCCGTCTCTAATGACCTCGACGTCGACGAGTCATAAGTAAAACAAAATATTTTAGTGATTACAAAATCGAATCAAATTTAAAAAGAATGTGGTAGTATGAAGCCCAATTACCAGTATAATGTTACGCTTCCTCCGGCCTATATGTATGCACTTATTCCGATGGGAAGGTTGCCCTGAAGAAGTTGTGTTCTCACCTGAGACAAGCTGTTCCAGCAAGAGGATGCAACTGGTCCCTGATATCCGGGATACTGCCACTGAGGCGGAGTTGACGCCCGAGCTGGTCCCACACATGTTCTATCGGGGACAGATCTGGGAATCCTGCTGGCCACGGGAGTACTTCAACATGATGCAGTCAGTTCATAGAGACACGTGCTGTGTATATACAAGCGTTGCCATGTTGAAAAATGGCACCACGATATCGTTTCAGGAGGAGAGGTAACACATTAGAAGCAGGTTGTGCCGTCAGAGTTCCCTCCATCACTACCAGCAATCACTTGAAGTCATACCCTAAGGCTCCTAATAGAATGACGCTAGGAGTAATTCCGCTGTGCCTCTCCAAAACATTGGAAGAATGGGTCCTCTCCCTAGCCATACCCGACGACGATGTCCAGCCGAGGCAGTCCAGAATCGTAACCAGTGTAAGAAACCTTCCGCGAACACTTCACAGCTTTTTTAGTATTTAAGTTTTACGATAACACAGTTAAGTTATTGGAGGAGACCGTTAAACATACGAAACTATATATCTTCCTACTCATTTTAATCAAACAATTTATTGTCAGGTAATTCAAATTAAACATTTTCCGTTAATGTTAGGACGTAAGCAATACTAACTAGCACATTTATATGCGACCAGAGCATATCAAAGGCTGCTCACTTAAAATTTGTGGAATCCGATCAGCTGCATATAAAGAATTTTAAGGATTCCATTTCCTATAATTTTTATTTGAACCTATAAATTTCCATATAAAATTAAATGATGAGGATATTATTATCGTTTGTAGAATTATGCGCAGCTTATAAGTCTGTGAGTAAATGGCGTCTGTTGCGATGACTACAAAACAAATTTGCACTGCGATGAAGTTCCGGTGGGGTGACCACGCCCGTTTGCACGTCGTGATTGTGTTATTTCACTGTCGCGCCATATTAGTTTGATTACCAGAAAACAAATATCCGCTCTGAAGGAGTTTTATAAATAGCACGTGCTGCAACGTACACCTCGACTAATAACCAGAACTTCGCTTTCCCAGTCCGTGCTGTCCAGTCTTACTGGTGCCAACATTACAACATGTTCAAACAGGAGTTAGAACAGTTCTTTCCAGCACACTACCATCGTAAAATCGTAATGGAGCACCAAACAGTTTTATATGATGTCTCATACACACACCACGCTCGAATATTTTACATTTTCTTAACTTCCGTACGTCTTTCGCTTACAGTCAGTTCAGCACCATTATTAACGATTTAAATATTTCAATGATATTTATAATGTGCTAATTCTCAACTTGCCATCGTCATTTCTAAAGGTTTTGCAAGCTTAATTTCCTGTATCGCTCATTTTGATGCAATAAAAGATTGCATAATCAACAAAATCACCATTTCTATAAACTTCTGTGAATTGAACAGTAATTGTAAATGATGGACGGAAATGGTAATTATCAGGAAATAAGCCTGTTATAACCAGTAGAAACGAAGAAGAAACGAAACGCAGTTTCAAGCGTCGCATAAAATTGCTTCTCCGTCTCATGCTCACGGCCCATAACACTCAGCTATGCACATATCAAATTTACTTCGAAAGTGTGAAACGTATTTATCAAAATACATATTTATTTTTATAAACTTTAGTCATTCGAACTCGAAACAAATTATGTTTTTTCGGGTATTATATTTGGAAGAAGTCGGAGTGCTGTAAATTTCAGAACAGATCATTCGCCTCCAGTATTTTATGATCTCAACCGAAGTGTATTTTATTTTTTGCTCTGTACAAACAGTGCGTAATACGACGAACCTTTCTCGTATGGAAAGATAGTCAACTAGATGTGTATGACTTTGTGACTGGTCGATATGATGGGAGCGTTAATTTAGGAAGTCCCTTTTGGTCTTAACAGCACTGTCACTTTATAAGTAGGCACTATTACTTATTTCGTCATTTCTTTATTATAAGTGCAAAGATCTGTTTACGTTAGACACATGGATTTAAATTAAAAACTTACTTTGTGGATAATCGTTGTTACTTCCTTTTATTGTATTGTAGTATCAATTCCACTGATTAAATCTTTATAGTTAGAGCTGCAGTGTTATGAATTTTTAAGTTTCACAAAATAAATTTTCTATGGCGGAGTTATATATCAATCCCCACGGGTGCATGTTGTGACATAAAATGTTTTAGACCATTAACCAGGTGGCAAATTATGTACGTAACTATACCACAACGGATACTTATTCGATTTGCTGCTTGTTGTAACCTGAGAAAGGATATTACAAGTCTAGAGACGGAATTAAAACAGACTGCAGTAGTGCAATGGGAACAATTTGATCTGTTTGATTACTGACTATCAGTTTGAAGTACAGGAAGAGTGTCTTACGCAAGAGTAATGGCATCAGTGAAAATCACGCCAATCAACCTAATTCGTAGTCCCAGGTGACAGGATTGTGTTACCAAATTTATTCTAACCTGATAGTTTTAGCTCATTTTGTATTAGCTATTTAGTACGCGTAACGGCGCTCAAAATGTTATGATATTTTATTGGATAGCGAAACATAAAGCAGTACAGTATCAACTTTTATATTTTACGCATAAATTCTTAGTGAAAATTATCGTAGTTTGTTGATTGTTTTTGTATTATTTCTGCTCTATCCAAAATGAATGTCATCGAACTAGTAGTATGGAATTTCATATGTAATGCAACTAGCTTACAGTCTTTTCTCGTATTCCTGATTTGAAATAAGGATTCCTAATCATTTTTAATTTTAATTTTACTGTAACGAAATGAAATACAAAGTACCTTCAAAGAGCTTAAACAGAAACATTGCCTCCAGCTCTCTGTAAATCTGCTGTAAGCATAACAAAGTAATCTATACTAGTGGCAACTGAATAAAGTAAGTTAGTCGGCCAGATTATGTATTTACACATTCAGGTACGATACTTTGATCCGTACTCTAATGGTTAGGAGTCGGCTTCCTCTCTCTCACCTACCCTTCCATCCAGGTACCAATACATCTTTCACATCGGGGCCCGAAGCGATTAAACCCATGATAGTTGCCAAACTTCAGCAAGGTGCCGAAACGACATAAGCTACCTGGGCAATTTTTAAAATAGCTTACTGTTAGTTATCAATCGTTATAGTAGCAATCTGAGTTCAAAAATCATGCTTGGTTGTTCACATATTCCGTCAATTACACACAATTCGTTCATATGCCCAAAAATACTTTGGACTTTGTTCATTCAAGGCGTACGTAAATCTTCTCCGAAATATCTCCTGGTTATCCTTGGGCCAACAGTCATTCGATAGTAAGAAGCACTTCTAAAGGCCTGTGTCATTTTATGATAAATCCTGTCGGAAATGAGTCACTGACGTAACAAATCTATGGAGAGGATGGTAGTGGTACTGGGACGTACGAATTATGTTTTCTCTCCCTTCTGAGATTAGAGTTATCACTTTCCTAGTATTATTTTTAATCTGCTGTGCCGTAGCCTAAATCCTATCAAATCAACTAAGAAGAAGCAAAGAAACTTATGTTAAATATGAAAGATCTTTAAAAAATGAAGAAAGATAAATGAAAAATGGTAAGTCTGAGTTTTTAAGAGCTAAAGTTTTTGTGGGATATAGCGAATCTCCATTCATTATATGTCGAAATGTTGTATAAAAGAAGTAAATCTTACATACCAAGACATGCGTACTGTCAAATAAAAACTTATAACGGTGTTAGCGACCAAAAGAGCCACACCGAGGATGGTGGGTGAACGGTTAACGCCCTGGCCTCGCATTCGGAAGGACGCGGGTTCGAATCCCCGTCCGGGCATCCAGATTTCGGTTTTCCATGGTTTCCCCAAATCACTACAGGTGAATATCGGGATGCATCCTACAAAAAGGCCATGGCCGTATTCCTTCCCATTCCTTGGCCCCAGTCCCATCCCGCCTCTAATGACCTTAGCCGGCGACGAGGCGTAAAGCCATAAGTAAAAAAAAAAAAAGAGCCATTATGAAATTTTAAATGCTGCTCAATGGATAGCAAAAACCCTTCGAACAGCTTCAGTGTTTCTGAGTCTTATTCATAACTCTATTAGCGAGCAGTGCAGTGCAGCAAGTAATATTTGGTGAAGGTTTTCAGATCATGTTTGATATGGCCCAATATTCTCGGCCGGTTAAGTAGTTTGAAACGTTAGAGGGAACGTAAGAGATATTCTACCAGCATTTTTTTTCTTTTTTTTTTTTCTTTACTATTTTCGGTGCCGAATAGGTTCGTTAATTGTTTCATGCGGTTATTCTCTAGAATGTTTCTTTTCATCTTTATTTTTGTTCATGTAGCAAATATGAGAGGTTTTCCAAACAGGGGCGTAGCTACTATGGGGCTAGGCGGTGCAGTGCACCGGGGCCCTCACACTCAGGGTGCCCCCAAGCATACCTCAAGGGGGTCTTCAAGCGCAGTTTAGAGGTCCCACGAGCGTCGCCGTCGTCTAAGGGGCCCCTGAGAACACAGGAGCCCCTCACTAAGGGCCCTCGCTGCTCAGGGGGGGCCCCAAACACTGCTCACTGCTCAGGGGCCCATAAAGAACAATTCAAGGGCCGCCATCCTCAGTTCAGGGGCCCCCTACCAGTACACAAAGCGAAAAAAAGGTCGCCCATCTGGCCTGAGACCCAAAATAAATTTTTTGCACCGGGGCCCTTGTTGACCTAGCTACGCCACTGTTTCCAAAGTGAAGTTGATTGTGTATGATAATAGTGCAACCATTTTACTTTTTTCTGGTTCTTCTGAGAGCCCATTATGTTGCGAAATACGTTATTATTGTATTCCACTTATTAAAATGGGTGACAGGAAGCGTAAAAATACTTGAGATGCAGTTTCAGAAGGCATGAGGAAGGACGAGGCCGATGGTGGTCCTGGCTTGTGTGCGACAATTCGTGTTGAAATCGAACTAAATCTTGCTAGATACTATAGATTTACTTCAGAGGTCGAAACGTGAGTGGGAAGCAGAGAGCTAAGATTTATAGAGAATCCAGATACAGATAGATTAGAGAAGATATACGAGCAATTACACACGACACTGCAAGGCGGAGAGAATAGGGGGGAGAAGCAATTTGAAATTCTGTCGCCGTTACCTAACTTTCGGTTGAGGAGAAAGGGAAAAAACGGACATAAAAAATAGAATAATTATCAGATCGGATAAATTCAGATTGTAAGATAACAGTCGAAATTGATGGGGTATGTGGTAATGAACTGAAGTGCTGAATAAAATAGGGTCCAATAAATAATGGGCAAGAATAGCTGATAAGTCTAGCCACATAATCAGTTGACGCTTCTGAAAAATGTTTTGGTGCCGTCATCTCTCATTTTTATTGACACAGAAACTGGCGAAAACCCAAGTTTTTGTATTGTAAGCATAACTCGACGATATTTTTTAATCTATTTGAACCACACTTTCGTACCTCACCTACAGAAGAGAAAAATATGGAGAGCCTCAGGCGCCTGTTTAGATATAGATGGTAAATATACTGTAATAGAAATGTAAAGAAGGTTTCTCGAAAAATGTTGGCGAGGTAAAAAGTAATACAAGGTGCCGATGGGAATAACAGATTACAAGACTTGCACTTCCACGGTGACTGGAAAGATTATTTGTGTAATTTTGTATTCAATCAAGGCAACTTTCAACCAACTCAGTTGTTCAACACATCTGTGAATTCTGTAACAGCGAATTGTACTACCGTGGCTATTATGCTCCATGCTAAGTTTACTTTAAATCGCAACTGGAAAGTGATTGTAAGAAAAAATACTGAAAAAAAGTGATAGTAAGTTTTGAAGAGATGGTAACTGGCGAATAGGAAACGGAAAGTGGTGGAGGTAGGTAAACCACATTTTTTATGAGTTAGTTTGATAGATGAGAAATTAAAAAAAACACCGATGGGTTACACAACCAATGGAATCGAAAGATACTAACAAATTTCCCTATACGCGGGCTCGACAAAAAGTTATCCTTTTTATGTAAATGATATTCCTTTTTTTAGATAATACTACCTTGACAGTCGGATGTAATTCCTGCTTGGGTAACAATATCAAAAGTTAAAAAGTAATACCTAATATTCTGACATAATTATTTTTCGCTACATATTTTTGCCACCTGCTCATAAATAAAATATTTCGATTTCATAAACCACAACACTGTAACGTACTTTTAGGTATGAACTTACTATGAGTTTTGAATTTCAACTGATAGTTCAAAATTAACGATTCCAGGATTATTATTAGGTTTCTAGTGATTTATTATATATGAAATAATTAGTTCCAGACACACTTTCAAATTAAACTTGTTTTTATTTCTCATAAAACATCAGACGTCAAATATACTGGTCATATGTAAACACAAGCTCCAGTGATTACAGACAATACTGTTTCAGCTGAGTGTCTTTGCCGACGTAAAACTGTCTTAACTGGGTCTCTGCCGCTTGCTTTATATAAGTTTAATAGAAAGTTCCGGAATATTACAAAGGCTTACGACAGATATTTCTCAAACTTTAACAATACTTAAACAATAAAAAATATATTAAAAACAATCAAATTAATACATAATCATTTACAATCATTACGAAATGCTCAGGAATGAAAATTAAACATATTTAAACACAAAATTATGCACATAAATCATTTTGAACTGTGGTAAATTGTCCTTCAAAAACATGGTAGCTCACCTTAATACTTGGAATACAAACATTTAATCAATTTCCCTTGTATTGTTCTGTTCTTAAACATATTAAATAGTATTTAAATAATTTCTTTTCATAAAACAAAGTCCATTTACATCTATTTACAGTAAATTGCAAGACAAACATACAAAACCATATTCACTCAACCCCTTGCTACAAATGCTTCATAAAATACAATTCCATTTAAAGTCTAGGTTTGAGGGCTGTTGCATTATGATCTCAGATTTACAAAGTGTTTCTAAGCTACAGTATGTATGTTGTTTTAGTAACTAATGAGTTACATGAGAAGACTCACAAAGTTGTTTGTGGCCAACATTGTCACTTTTTTACATGATTCACCCTCAATTTTTCGCTTGGTTATAAATTAACACATGTCTTGGAGAATTGACAATTTGATCATTTTAAACTTTATATAAATTCAGCTTCTCAATGGAAGTTCATAATTCAATGTGCAGAACAGTAACTGGACTGTGCAATGAATTTTGTAATTACGCTCTAACGTCGGTTAGTGTCGAGCGATGCAACTTAATCTCTCCTAGACGACGGACATTCATCACACCCTTGAGGAAAGTAAGATACTTGCAGCCGGTTACAAACCTGTGGACAATGGAAGGACCCCCCCTCCCCCCC
Source organism: Vandiemenella viatica (assembly GCA_031002005.1). NCBI lineage: Eukaryota > Metazoa > Arthropoda > Insecta > Orthoptera > Morabidae > Vandiemenella > Vandiemenella viatica. The sequence continues at coordinate 336,306,730 of JARYHS010013630.1, forward strand.
AGGACTCAAAGCTATTATGAATGGAAACACTACGACTGGCGGTTCAGAGGATACTGGAGGGAGAAGAAGATTACAACGTAGTAACTAAATCAAGAAAGCACGTCTTACGGATCCAACCATCAATGCGAATGGGCGGTAACATGAGATGATAGTATGCCATGCTATCTGACTTCTGAAACATCATCATCAGGCAGACACTTTTCTTGATCTCAGATGACGCCAACTGTTGAGCTCACATGATAGTGTGTAAGTAGACGACTTCTGACTAGTTTTTATGTTGGGGACCGCTGCTGCAAAAATTAAACGGTAAAATATACAAATATTTCATCATTTTACCGGACACATTGTTTTAGAACAAGTGACGACTCACTCGTGTTCATCACCCTGTAACGCCTTAAGTAGAGAAATCAACATCGGTTAGAGTTCCACCCTCCATTGAGCTTAAATACAGCATAAAATAAAAGAAACTTTTCGTGAGATAAAATGAACTTAAGTGATCAAGCTTGTGAGACCTAGTACCCTTGCATGTACACTTTTGCTGTGGATCATTCTTGTAAACATTGCATATTTCTTTTATTGCAATTTTTTAGGAGATTAACATTTGTAAAATCATTTTCATGTTATAGTTTATTCGATTCTAGCATTTTATGGTTTCTGATATAGAACAGGGTGTCGTGGTCGAAATAAAATTTTGAATTTCAATAACTTCCAAAGTAAAAAATGGAAAGAAGTAAAATTTAACACATTAGTTAAACTAAGTAAGCTCACTCTACAATGAAAATATGAGGTATATAAAGTTATTAGGGTAAAAAGCGATTTCGCGTTAGGGATAGGTAGGTGGGAGATATATGGAAATTTACGAGTTTCAGAATTTTGTTATAATATGTGAGCAAAATTTTAATGCGTACCAAATTTCAGCTTTCTGCGGCTACGGTAAGTGCCTTAGAGTTTCGATGATCATCAGTCAGTAAGTGAGTGAGGAGTGACAAAGTCGCTGAAGTTTGCATCCGAATAACATCAGAATTAAGAACAGTAACGAAGTAAAATTTATTGCGTTTGCTAACATTGCTGATATCTATGCATAACAGAAATTTGAGACATATAGCATGGATACGACAGAAGAAAATGAGGTGCAAAAATGCCCCGAATCGCTTAGTGAAAAGGGTAGCCAGTGCCGCCGTTGACTCGGCGGGTGCACTGCCGTACACACAAATACCAGCATGCTTAAGAATGACAGGGTATCTACATCTACATATATACTCTGCAACTCACAAAATTGTGGGTGGCAGAGGGTGCTCAGCACCAAAGCTAATCTCTTTGTTGTGCATTCCAATCCCTAATGGTACGAGCGAAAAAAGAATTCATATAAGAATCATTGCTGCACCGTAGTTCTACAATCTCATCTTTCCTGTCATTCCTTCTCAAATAGGTTGGTGGACGAAGTATTTCACTACACTCGTAAGTGAAAATGGGAGTACAAATGTTTACCCATAAGTTTAAACGAAACGTGCGTCATCTATCTACCAGAGACTATCGTACTGATTTAGAAAACTTAGCTGAATTAAGAGGTTAGAATTGGGATTATGTGGCTTCTCATGAAATTTGCTATCTAAAATCCTCACGGAAAATCCAAAGCGTAAGGTAAGGCAATTGTAGGGACAACTACACTAGTGGAAATAAAAAGTGCGACACCCAGACAGGGTTGCGATAAATGAATGAAATTTGGCTTCAAGTATCCCCATATGAAGAGTAATAAATGATTAAATATTGAAAGTTTTACGTGTAATAGTACGAGAATTAAGGGGTATTTACAATACGAAATTGCTATGATTTTTAGCATATAGAGCTTTGTAACAATATGGTATTCTCAACTTCCCGTTGGCCTCTAGCACTATGTTTACATGCACTATCGTTGCTACAAAGCTTATTAAAAAGTGAATTACGCCGGTAAATCGTTGCGTCTACGGTTGTTGGGCAATTTTGGTGAAAAATAAGGGTCTCAATTACCACATTTTTCCCGAAGATAAAGAAAGCGGTAAGTTATACAAATGCGGTATGAAAAAACGCCCTTGAAGTGGACCCGACTGTGTAGTCGTCATTTTACTAAGTGAGATTTTAATTGATCGCTTGATAGCTGTAGTAAGTGGTTGCTTGACTTTCACGCTTTGACTTAAGACTATGAAGTGATTGTATCAACCTCATATGTACCATTGCTAAAAATCAATTTTTTTATGTTGCAGTTGTGCTTAGATTGCGGCAACATAACCTTGATTTGCTTTGGATTGTTTCCCTCTTTCTGCTACGTTCTGTGGCAGAATTAACCTTTACAGATACTTAAGATCGACTGAAAATCAATCATATTAGCTAACAGTATTAAATAGCTTGTTCAAGGTAATTGTTTTAAAGTGATTTTTTTAATGTAGGGGAAGACAAATGTATATTTCAATTAAGATTTTTCTTGGATGCTGCAGAAACCATAATATGAACAATGTTTTACAGGAAGGCAAAAAAAGCCTGCAGTTAAAACCTCAAGCGGTTCCAAGTCTAAAATTGCCGTAAATCGACCCACACTTTCCGTACGACGAACAAAATGGACCGATCTTTTAAACTCAACAAAAGGAATAAAACAATTAAAAGCTGATATTATCTTCGTGGAAGATCGAACATTTATTTTTAGAGCAGGCTCGCAACTCGTTAAGCCAATCTTGGGGAAATTAGCACACAGAAGAACAATCTCAACTTCAAACAATGTTTGATTGATATAACTTGTAAATACAACCAAAAAACTCCTCTAAAACAGTTACAAAAACACTTTGGATTAAAATCAGACATTTATAGTTTTAAAATGATTTGAAGCGGTTCAAAACGAGGAGCGAAACGCCGGCAAGAGGCCCAAAAATATAGTAACTTCAAGCCTTAATTGGCTTTGATGTTGGGAATTCATAACTGTTAATAAATTCTTACTTAGTGCACTTCAACAGATTACGTGCTGTGTTTCTAAAAAAATAACTCCTTCAGGTTATTCACTGCTAAATTCTTGTACGTAGACTGTATCGCCATTGAAAACTAACGCACAGTATTCAACCTGAAATGAACAATACCACACTTTGTGTGGTGGCGCTGCGGGTGTCGGAAAGATAAACTAATAACGTACAGAGCTCTATAAGCGGTGAACATTGACACTTTTTTGTCCACAAGTTCTTGTTAGCCAAATATGTCAAGGGGATGAATGATTACCATCTACACTCAAACGTCTAACTGCGAAAGAGGTCGGAGAATTGGAGTGTTTGAAATTTTTTTTTTTTTTTTTGCTGTCGTCAGTCTTTAGACTGGTTTGATGCAATCCTCCATCCCTTCCTATCCTGTGGTAACCTCTTCATTTCTACATACCCGTTACAACCCACGTCCTCAATTATCTGCTTCATATATTCTAATCTCTGTCTACCTCTACAGTTCTTACCTTCAACTGTTCCCTCCACTAACAAATTAACCAATCCAGCATGTCTCAAAATATGACCTACCAGCCTGTCTCTTCTTTCCGTAAGCTTCTTCCATAAACTTCTTTTCTCACCCATCATTTCCAAAACTCTTTCATTTCTTACTTTGTCTGTCCACCTAATTTTCAGCATTCTTCTGTAGCACTACATTTCAAATGCTTCAAGTTTCTTTCTTTCCCGTATTCCTAAAGTCCACGTTTCGCTACCGTAAAATGCTGTGCTCCACACATTGAGTTTTAAGAAGTTCTTTCTAATTCCTAGATCAATATTTGAAACTAAAAGGTTTCTCTTTTTCATGAAGGCTCTTTTTGCTAGTGCTATTCTGCTTTTAACATCATTCCTGCTTCAGCCATCGGTTGTAATTTTGCTTCCCAAGTAACAGAACTCACTCACTTCTCCTATTGCATCAGATCCTATTTTTATATTTAATCTGCTAGTATTGGTATCATTTCTGCTACATTTCATCACTTTTGTTTTACTTTGATTTATATTCAGTCCAAAGTCTTCCTTCAGTATTTTGTTCATGCCATTCAATAACTTCTCAATATCCTCAGCCCTCTCTGCTAATAAGACAATGTCGTCAGCAAATCGTAGCATACTGATTTTTTCTCCCTGAAAACTTAAGCCACATGGAAATTTTTCTTTGACTTTCTTCATTGCTTCTTCTACATACAAGTTGAATATTAACGGGGATAGACTACAACCTTGTCTCACACCCTTTTTAACTGATGCATGTCTCTCGTGATTCTCTACTTTTATTACAGCCACTTGATTCTTATATAGTTTATAGAGTATTCTTCTATCTCGATACTTTAGGCCTGACTTCTTTAAATTTTGAACATTTTGTCCCACCTAACATTATCAAAAGCTTTTTCTAAATCAACAAATGCCATAAAAGTATCTTTGTTTTTCTTGATCCGCCCTTCAAGTATTAATCTTAAAGACAGAATTGCTTCCCTTGTACCGCGATTTTTCCTAAACCCAAACTGATCTTCACCTACTATCTCTTCTACTACCCTTTCCATCCTTCTGTATATTATTCTGGTCAGTAATTTTAAGGCATGTGATGTTAGACTAATGGTGCGATAATTCTCACATTTGTCGGCTTGTGCTTTCTTTGGAAGTGTGAAGATGATATTTTTATTAAAATCAGTAGGAATTTCTCCTGTTTCATAACTTCTTGATATCAGCTGGAATAATCTTTCGATTCCTTCCTCTCCTAGAGATTTAAGAAGTTCTGCAGGGATCTCATCAATCCCAACTGCTTTATTTGCTTTCAAGTCATTCAGAGCTTTATTAAATTCTGTCCTCAAAACAGGATCTCCTAAGTCATCAATGTCGATATCGCCTTCCTTTTCCAATACACTATTGTTCAAGTCGTCCCCATCATACAGTTTCTCAATGTATTCCTTCCATCGGTTAGCTCTATCTTCTGAGCTTAAAAGAGGTTTCCCTTCGGCAGTTTTAATGTTCATACCTCTTTTCTTCATTTCTCCAAAATTCTGTTTGATCTTTCTATATGCAACATCTACTTCTTCACACTTTTCTTGTAGCCATTTTTCTTTTGCTATTTTGCATTTCCTATTTTGAAATAGGTGCATTATTTCGTGAAATATCCTGAAGGATTGGCCGTAGTACACAGTCCTGTTACACGGTGGGTGAAAGAAGGCTCTAGTACGCCTAGAGTAGGCACAGGTATATACATATATACATATATATACATATATATAAAAATGAATGTTTGTTTGTTTGCTCTTCATACAAATCCACAGTTTTCATCCGATCTCGATGAAACTTTGTACACTTATTCTTTGAAACAAGTAGAAAAATACAGTCTAAATTTGGTTGAAAAATTATGTGTATAAATAATACATGTTATCTTATAATTTCGAAAATTACTGAACGGCGATAGACAGACGCGTTGAATGTGTAGGTATCTGTACTGCCTTTCCATGCATGGGTAAGGTAGCTCAGTGGTTAAAGCGCTTATTTACTGATGTCTGGAGTGTGGTCTCAGGTTCAAATCTCCGTGGAGGTAAAGATTTTTAAAAATAGTTTTTGATCGTAAGAGTCAAGCCTGGACCGTCGGTTATTCGGATTGAATGTTAAACTGTAGATATCACAAATTTAGGGGTGCAATACGAGGCAAATCGTAGGTAGTCTTGCAATGCTGTAAGTGTACACTTTTTTACGTTATATTGATGCCTCAGGGGTGATTCGCTGTCAGTGTGTGTGTGATCTGCAGTAATAATAGGCCTACTATAAATGTGGAAATAAGTCTCTGTCTCTTTGTTACGTTTTGACGACTAAATGCCTATAACGATATTGACGGATTTTGAAAACAAAATCTGTAGGGGGGGCACAGGACATTTTTTTCGGTATGATTAACAAGGTTAGTCACGAAATTTTGAGAACTTATCGAATGAAGTGATGGCTTTCCTGTTATATTATGCCGACTCGGTGTTGTTTGGGACCAATGCTTCGTTACCAACATCTTTCTATGTTCAATTCTGGTAAAGAAATTCTTAATCCACGCGTACGAAATCGCGGGTTCAGCTAGTAGAAGGATAAGAGCACGTGAATACCACCAAATTGTATGGGTGGCTGTTGCTGCCAGACGGGTGACTGCAGGCCAGATCCAAGTAGTGGTTACAGAAAGAGTCACCCCCCGGACGATTGCAAATCAATTGCTGGAAGCTGGGTTACACCATCTGACCCCCATTAACCTGATTTCATTGCCAGCATCGTCTAACCTGGCGCATTGTAAAGCGCAAATGAAAACGTAAATGGTGTACATTTGGATTCAGAGATGAGTCGTGATTCTATATATGGCAAAGTAATAATCGATAACATGTACGCAGGTGTAGTGCAGAAACGTGCACCGTATTGTGATAGCCTTCATGTACACCATCTTCCAGCAGGATAATGCGCGTCCTCATACTGTGGCCATCACAAAACACGCTTTGCAAGGGGTTACGATCACTATTTGGACCACACTGTCCCCAAATTTGTCCCCAATAGAGCATGTCTGCGATGCCAGAGGTAGACCCATTAGATCACATGGTCATACAGTACAAACTGTGCAATAACTGACTGCATAATACATGCAGGCGTAGAGAGACATACTCCTAAAAGACATTCGAACACTTATTGATTCAGTTCCGGGAAGGACCCACGAATGTATAGGTGGTCAAGGTGAGCGCACTTTTTACTGACAACTGTTTCCAAAGGTAATTCACTTAGCCTGATACATTTCAGTTTGTTATCATTTCTTCTCGGTATGACCCTGGATATATCTACAAAGTTTCCTAAAATTCCAACATTCCTGTGTGGGTAATGCACTTTTATCTTCCGCCAGTGCATGTCAGCACTAATACACAACGGATTGAGGTTAACAAAGGCAAACGAGCTTAAATCCGAATAAAAAATTCGTTCACTGGCTAAAATATTTACATCATACGGCGTGTGTAGTTAGAGATGGCCTGGTTGCAAATAGAAACAGCAGGTATTATAAAAGAACGAGAGAACCTGAAATGGGGGAAATCGTTGGGTGCCGATGGTACGTAACAAGAGTGATTTAAGATGAAAATCGGACCATTTCTGTCTGATGCATAAAAAAAATCCTTAGAAGAGAAAAAAGTAACTTCTGACTGGAAAATCGAACATGTAGTCCCAATTTACAAAAAATGTGATCAAAAAGATCCTAGGAACTACCTAATCATAGCATGTTATTTGCTAAAACATTATTAATTTTCTAGACCAAATTGAGTTGCTTAAAACAAGCCAATATGGATTTCGGAAGAACACATAATGTGAAACACAACTAGCCAAGTTTTCCGATCAGATTTGTGAATGGATATAATTTCTGGGTGGTAGGCCGCAGTATGTCGTCGTGGATGGAGAATCCTCTTCCAACCTGCATGTTACAACAGAAGTCCATCAAGGAAGTGTAATAGGATCTCTTCTTTCTTGGAGACAAAATTGATGGCAGTTTGAGATTGTTCACTGGTAATGCAGTCGTCTATAGGGAAGTAAGAAGTTTGGCCTACTGTACGTTATTTCAGCATAGTGCTAGCAAAAATCCGTTTGTTCAGTAATACGTAGTAAACTGTTCAGTTATTGGCAAGATTGATTCCCGGAAGTATTTGGGCGTAACAGTACAAAGCAACTTAAGATGGGACCTGCACATAACTTCGGTCGTAGGTAGAGCAGTTCTAGGCTGCAATTCATAGGGCGAATTCTGAAGAATTATAACGTTCATGCACGGGAGATAGCGTACGATTCTCTTGTGTGTTCACACTTCGATTTCTTTTATGCCGTTTGGGTTTCCTTGATAGTATACAGAAAGTACAAAGAAAAGCATCTCGATTTGTGACTGCTTGCCTCAGTCCTAACCAAAGATCACAGAATTTATAGATGGATTAGGCTGGAATTGCCGCGCACACAGACGTCGTAGGTTTTGTTTGAATTTACTCACAAGCATGCGAATAACACCTTCCATTCCAACCAGCTGGGTCGCAATGACAAAAGACAAGAGCAGAGAAATTAGTGTGACACGGAAGCTGATATGAGTTATTCCTTCTCTTGTGTAATTCAAGATCGGAATGCACAGAAGTAATTTTGGTGCAAAGCATCCTTTGGCACCGACAATTTTGTTGATCATATAGATGTCAATATAGACATAAATTTCGTATATACAGCTTTTACCTTGCTAATGAAAATAGCTTCTACAACTATTTGCTGCTACCAAAATAAAGTTTATTCTCTCTTCGTATACGTAATCAGTATTTATAATTTATAATAGCTGTCCTACCAATGCCATAGTGTTAGTTACCAAATATTATCGTAATATTAAAAAATAATTATACAAAAACGAATGCTATTCAGTTTTGTTTAATATTAAAAAATTACAACGCATAATAAAGGGTTATAATAATACTAGTATCTTATGTTTTACTGACAAACTATTGGAGGCATAAGTTTTTAGTTCTTACATCACCATATGTCTACAAACATTTCTTAACTCGTGCACTGTTAATGCAGTTTACACGGAAAATTAATTAAATTGGTTGTTGTCTGAGTACACTTTAGAAATTAAATATCCAATAAAACATGTTTGATCCTCGCACAACTATGAATAAACTTCTTTTTATTATGGAACAATATTTGGAACATGATTATAGTTAACACAGACGGCGTCAGTGTCAATAAAACTAAAACTTATTTTGATATCATATATGTCAATTTCAGTATGTTATTTTGGCTGTACGGTTCTCGGGTCTGGTCGATACAGCTGGTTGCGTAAGATTGTGTGTTCGGGGACTACTTACTGAGTTTGTTGTTTGAAGCGGTAAGCGCTAGACGCTATCTGGAATGCAGGTTGCCGTATTTATAATTTAAACCCGCGTGACATTTCGTGCTGCCTTGTGGCCCATACTCATGCCTTCAACAAAAATACCACCGTAATTATAGTTTAAGTTGTTCGGATGCGGCTGTTGCCTGTAAAAGGTCCCAAATAACAGTTAATGTCAGATATCGTCGGTAAAAACCAATATTTTGCAGAAATATAGTGTATGTTTCTATGAAATCGTTTTACTACACAGATGATGTTTATTACGTACTCCTGTTTGATTAGCACCAGTTACTCATACAGCGCTGAAGGCACTGAAAAACGTCTTGATTATCTTATTGAGTGACAATCTTCAACGATCTAACTCGTTAATGGAGCAACAATAACTACTTTCATTAGAGGCTTGAGAACAGAGTTGAATGAAAATGATGCAGTAATTAGTACTTGTTTTAAAGTTTTTAAAAAATCTGTTTTACAAGCAACATCTCTAAAGACTGTCATTCGAAAGCGTTCCCATTGATAGAGTTTGATTAACTATTAGCATTTTCCACAGCTTCGCGCGCGTGTGCTTTGGTATGTGTAGAAATTCTTAACAGATTTCATTCTATTACCAAATATTAACTGGGAGAGGCATGAATGTCATTAATTCGCGAAACAGAGAATGTTTTAATGGATATGTGTCAGAAGCTGTGATTGGCTTACTTTGTGTTTAATTTGAAATATAGCAAATAATTATTTTTAATTTCCTTTGTTTTCAATATTACTAATGTCACGTTTCAGACGCATGTAAGTAGTTGCAACGGGTCAAGATTCGATCGCATTGCAATGAATGTTTTAAACTTAAAAGCAATCTCGGACCGCAGGTTACTTACGTGCAGTAACAATTTTCAGTGGATGCAAAATTTTAAAAAAATGACAACTGTATGTGATAACACAGGCTGTAATTTCCCACTTTATTAACTCTGAACAAGGCGCCTTAGGTAATGTAATTAATGAGTTCAAAGAAAAAATATACGTAAATTAAATGTGCGGTCACTCCCTGCTGGCGTTGCCTGTAGGTACTCGGTTGGCATCCTGAACCAGGCGAGATTGTCAAGTCGGGTTTAGCGAAGTTTCAACTGAGATCGTAATTATGATGTCTCATTACTGTGGTGTGACTTACACTCCTACTTGGAGGTCTATTGAAGCTCCACGGAAAAGTGTGTATGTTTTATACTTAAGAGGTAACTGATTTTTGTAAAAAAAAAAAGTGTTATTATTCGTTTAAAGATTTTTATTTACTTCTTTTGGCTAATTGAAACTATCTTAGGCTGGTGAAGATTTATTTATTAAATGTTAGTTACAATCCAGAGAAAAGGAACTGGCCGCCCTATGTCCAACACAATGGATTAGCATAGCAACCTTCTTCTGGAGTGTTCAACCTATCTTCGGATTTCGTACTAAGTTTGTCTTCTTTAGTTATAAACATCGTTGAAATTGCATAATAAAAGTGAATGGCTTTATTGTTATTGCTGGCCGGTAGTTTTTTCTTTTTCTTTTACTTATGGCTTTACGCCTCGTCGACGTTGAGGGCATTAAAGGCAGGATGGGACTCGGGACAAGGAACGGGAAGGAATTCTGCCATTGACTTTTGTAGGAAGCATCCCGACATTCTCTTGGAGTGATCTGGGGAAACTATGGAAAGCCGTAATCTGGATTCCCAGACGGGGATTGGAATCCGCGTCCTCCCGAATCAGTGGCCAGATCGTTACCCTTCCCCCACCACCCACGGGAGGCTGGTCGGTATGTGAAACAAGGTGTTTACTGAGATGCTGGAGGACATTGTGATGAACACGCAGTTTCGCATTGAGCGGCTGTTTCTGCTGCCGATTCTGGTCCAGTATAGAAAGGGTTAATCTGTTCTGGAGCATAGTCGTAGTCAGGCTTTCCATTTCTGTCACCCATCGCGAAATCTTGAAGATAGACTTTGGATTGAAATGAAACAGAACCAACCTTTCTAGCTCTATAATGGCCCTCTTATAGTGGATGTAAACATGGCGTTTCCAACAAGTTCAGCCATTGAAGTACTAGCGAAGTTTTCGCGCCATATATACGCATATTTAAACCGGCCTCATGAAGTAGTATAAAACCACCTGACTCACACCTTGTGATAGCTAACTGTTCTTAGTAGCTTGTCAGGTTCTTCAATGATTTAATTAACATAGTAATTAATTAAATAGTCCACCATTAAACTCCGTTTAAGTTTTTTGTTTATTTTCAAAACAACGTCAGCGATATTGTTTACATGCACAGATACAATCCAGAGATACTACTGACGCAATCTTGGACAGTTCCAAAGTGAATCTGTATAAAACTAACTGTAAACTAACTCTGTCCTTTTGCTGATTTCTTTGTATAGGCTCTATCGAAATTTCTGGAATTCTTCAAAAGCTTCCGCGAGATATTTCTCGAACATTAACAATTAAACAGATTAAAAACAATCAGAATTAATACATAATCATTTAACATCCTTACAAAATGGTCAGAAATGGAAATTAAAGATACTTAAACACAAAATTATTTACAGAAATCATTTTAAACTGTAGAAAATTGTCCTGTAGACATCGTAACTTGCATTAATATTTGGAATTACTCACATTTAAGCAATTCTCTTGCATTATTCTGTTCTTAAACATATTAAATGGCCATTAAACATGTTCCTTTCATAAAATTCAATTCTCTTGCATTATTCTGTTCTTAAACATATTAAATGGCCATTAAACATTTTCCTTTCATAAAACAAAGTCTATATACATTGATTTTCAAGAAATTACATAACAAACATCCTAGATCATATTCAAGCAAACTTTAGCTCACTACAGATACTTTATTAAATAAAATTATATTTAAAGTTCAGGTATGAGGGCTGTTACAAGCTGTCCATTGCAATGATGAAGAGTCTTACAGAAAATATTTTTTAGGTGAAGACATCATTCGTACAATGAAATGGAATGGGGAAAACTAACAGTTCGTATCAGTTGAAGGCCTGCTATCCTTGTGGCATGATTAGGGGGCGTCCATTAATTACGTGTGGTGAAATAGGGAGGGAGGGGGGGAGGTTCCGGCCAAATCTCATTAAGGGAATTCCGAAAAAACACCTAACGTAATAAACGGTCACCCCCCGCCACATACACACACTATAACCAGTTCGGTCCCAGCTGGCGGGTCAAGGTAATGTTCCGCTGACCCCGTTCCTTCCACTCCCGGCTATGTCCGGGCAGCCGGGTGGATCATTTCCCCTTTGAATGCAGGGGACAGGACGCCGAAGTGGGGATAGAGCAGAGTCACCTGGAGCCGCCTCTGGAAAATAAAATGTTCCCATGAAAGCCGGATAGACTGCTCATTTTAAACTACATTTCAGTTCGACTTAATTCTCCCATTTAGTTTTTAATAAATTTATATAACTGATATGTTTAAAAATATAATATACATTTAATAAATTTAATGTATTAATAAATAATTTAATAAATATCAGTAGCAGATTAAGGTTTATTTTTTAATTTTGACTGAAATTACATTTGTATTTAGTTACTATAGTCAATTTATATTTACATTTTTTCTGTGTGTTGTGGATGTTGATAACCTGATGCTCCACTATACGCGACACATTTAAAATAGCACTTCATCAGGATAATCAGAAACAATTAATTATTTATACCTTCATTAATTACATCACTTACAATGTTGCATACGAAATTACCTGATTTCACTTTCCGGATGATCGGAAACAACGTGGAAATTCTTTGTGCACGTTGTTATTGCTCTAAGCCAATTTTATAAACTAAGAACATTTCCCAGCGAAATCTCAATGACAAGCGAAAAGGATTCTAATAAACATTTACCGAACAAAAGTAGAAATGACATTTTTACTTAATAAATATTTACTATTTTAAGAATCAATTTTATAAGAAATTTTGAAAATGATATACGATGAATAGTGTGGTTGTCGATTTGAAGTAGAAAAACCGGTTCATTTGTGGCAGTTGTTTATTTGTCAACTGAAACAGCTATGTAATAAAGCACTTACGACGTCTTGCGAAACACTTAGAAAAAAATTTTGGACACTTTTAACATACGCATGACACAAACTCATGATAATTTACAACACAAAAATGTAATTTACTTTATAATTTATATGTAAATAACATTAGAAAATATTTACATTAAAAATTTAAAGTAGAAAGTATTTAAATAACAAAACCTCTCTGTGCACAAAATATGAAGTGAAAATATGATCGTTAGTAACCTTTGTGACGAAATGTTCTTCTAATAGAAAAAAATGTCCGATAACCTCCTTACTCTGGAAAAGATTCACAGTTTATCAATATCTCTGTGATATATGGTGGTGCTACGTAACTGTAATGCCATCATTTTCCATTGAAGCCTAGAAGCTTGAATCTGATGTATCGCATACCTGCGATCTTGATGTTCGTAATTTTACCATCTACGGTCTGAATTTCAAAAAATTGCTTTTTTAATTAATGATGTTACGAAAGCGGAGAACTTAATTTTTAAAATGATACCTCATCTATCGATTTTGGTTAAATATGAAGGAAAAAATATGGGTTGTCATAAAATAACACCTTTTAGAAATAATATATATAATGGGCTGCAAAAATTGTACTATATACTAATTTGCCCTCTATGTTTTCGCCGTCTGTCGTGATTGTGACTTTTTGCCAATAGTGGGCAGGCTAGGCCGGCGACAAGTGCGGCGAGGTGTCGACGCCGCAGTGCGGAAGGCCTGGGTCGCCGTCCCGGTGTGTGTCCACTGCGGAGGAGCGCTCAATCGATAGCACCCTCCAGCCAGCCCGCCCCCATGTATAGTACGTGGCCACTCAACTATACCAGGTACCTCCAACCCCTTCCTAAATAACCAAACAAGACAACATTCTCAACACTGGCAGTGCAGTGATGCTTTTTGGTTTCTTGTTATTCACAGACGAAAATAAAAAGGGGACTGTAAATTGGAGATTTTACAGCAGTCAGCAACACGTACTGAACAACTGAAATGACATTTTCTCAAGTGATTCCTTCGCAATTGTAGCTTCATTTGAATTAGTTACGTGTTTTATGTTTACATCAAACAAGTGTTTGCTGCCACTTTCATTAATCCTTTAAGAATCTTACAGGCCGCTCAGTTAACAGAGCTCTATTACCATTCTCCTGCCTTCAACCCTACACGCGATGGAGAAATTTATCACTCTCCTACCTGAACTGAGGAGCGGAGCCAGAGATCAGACCTTGAGCAACCAGTTAGGAGTGAACAGGAAATAACTGATATTGTGGATCGGCGTTGGAAAATAATGTAACAGGTAAAGTGTCAAAACAAAATCTGAGCGCAAACATAGTCGCTGAAGGCAGGGTGGCTGCAACGACTATTGAGCATTTATACAACTGCCCGCCGTGCCCATCAACCTGCACTCTGCAAGACCTCCTTCACGCCTGTGACAATGCCATTCAAGTTGCTGACTTTTGGTCATCCATTATATGGAGTTCATTAGTGTTGATTGATATCATTTTCTTTGTATCTTTCTGTTACCGTTAATGCTGTTTCCAGCAAATGTAAAGCAGCGTTTTTCACACGAAATAAATAAAGTGAAAATTTCAAATCCCAACCGCACGAGAAAACTAAATGCAGCAATCACAAATGCACCTTATTTACCTAATTTTATCTATCTCACTTTTTTGACAAAATTATTTTAGAGTTATAACTGAAACTGGTTAGGTACTGTACGTCGTTAATGCTCATCCCAAACTCTGTATGATGTCTGTAAAGTTAGGGGCTGTAGCACGGTCACCATACGCACGGCTGTACTTAGCACTTTCTCGACACTAATACAGTTTTATTTACGAGTAGGTGTGAGGATATAGGCTCACTTGCAGATCTATAAATGGCAACGTAGAATTAACTTTATTTGCAATTGAGGTTATGTTTCGAACTCACTCCATCCATGTCTACATCTACACTTTGCAGTTCACAAAATTGGGGTTGGGAAAGGGTGCTTCGCACTAAAATTAATCTTCTCTCTTTCCAATCCAATTCCTAACTACACGAGGGAAGAAGAAATACATATAAGCGTCAGTGCGGAACTATATTCTCCTGATTTTATCACCCCTATCATAGGTTACAGGTAAGGCAGTGGGTTTTCACAGCTTTCAAGCCGTATTACTACCGTAGGATTAGTGTAGGTAGAGCTCCGCATTCCTATTTCCTGGCCTAGGCACTAGAGTGGAAGTGCCGTGGTCAGCGACACGGTCCGGCTCTTTTTCTTTACCTTCCCGTGGAATTTTCTCCACGATACTCATTTGATGGCAGGCTGAGTGGGCCTGGAGGGCTGTTCCCTTCGTTCAGCTTCTAGGAAAAATCCTCTGCTTGGTCGATGATCGAACACCGGTTGTCTGGGCCGATTTTTTTTTTTTAACTCTTTAACGTCTCTTAACAACGAAATCTTTAGAGACGGGAAAGGATGGGGGAGAGGGGGGGGGACAAGGAATGGGAAGGAATTCGGTCATGGCCTTTTGAAGGAAGCATCCCGGCATTTGCCTGGAGTGATTTGGGAAAACATGGAAAACCAAAATCTGAATGCCCGGACGGGGATTCGAACCGCCGTCCTCCCGAATGCGAGGCCAGAACGCTAACCGTTACACCACCACGCTCGGTGTCCGGGCCGTAGTCAGGCGCTCTACCGACTGAGCTACGCGGCCGCCCCACTCCTGTCATAACCACCCAAATGTGTATTTCTAGTAATGGAATGAACTGACTACCATGTCAAATTTATGTGGGTGGTCGACCGTAGAAGGTAAAGCCATCGACAAAATAAGAAGCATGATATTTAACGAACACTTTCGAATCATTAGTCCATTAAAATATTACTGAGTTAGTAATTCCATTTTAGGAAACGATTAGAATGATTTATAAAAAAAAAAAAAAAGATCGCCAAAATTTCCGAGTCAACTATTTCAAAATACTCTAACAAATACGCTAAAATTATTGCGAACTTTTATATCACACGTTCAAAATTGGTGTAATGATATTTATGGCCCGCAAAAGTGAAGCAACAGTGTCCTACAAGGCAGAACAGTAGAGTGGATATACAGAACAAAGGTGGTTGCCCGTTATATGTAGGCGCTGATCATGGTCTCCTGTCAATATTTTCAAGTGCCTAGCTCACAACACTCTCACTTATCTCAGTCATCTGAATAAACACAACTATACTAAACACACGAGTGACAATAAATGGCTTAACTACTTACTTGCTCATTAAATAAATGCAAGAAGATAATGAAATTACTTTATTTTAAGGATTTAGTTTATCCGTATACTTTTTTTTTTTTTTAATGGCTTTCGGCTGCTGAGGCCATACAGCCAGCTCAATGTGAATAAGTCATCATGCAGTGTTTATATTCAGTATCTTGAAAGTATGGACACCACAGGACGGACAGGACATTCACACAGACACACAACACTTAACATCCATGCCCGAGGCCGGATTCGAACCGGCGACCTTCGGCACGCGGAGCTAGCTCTCTAGCCCCTGCGCTACCGAGGCCGGCATCCGTATACTTCTGCAAAGATGATTTGGCAAATGCATTTTAGACTTCACAATATGTCATAACTGTGTCAACAGCTATTCCCTCCAACTACGATCGTTTTTCTATACTCATATTAGCAAAAAATTTATACTTCATTAAGTCACTCACAGAAAATATTACGTAATATTGTAATACGCTGTTCATGTTTACCTAAGGTACAGTATTCTTAAAAATGACTGAATTTCTCATAGTCCTTGCATGATTTTTTGATATGTCTCTGCTGGGAAGCTTACATGGATGCATTTTGAAAATGAAAGATTTCTAAACGGAGTTACAAAGCTGTTGCCTTGCCGGGATGTAGTATGAAGTGTTGAAATCTGAACGTATACAATGATTTCTTTCTTTGACTGTCTCTTAGGATTAATAATAAAACAGCAGTCGGAAATAACAGCGAGGAAAACGAAATTTAAAACAAGGATAACTTTTTTCACAGATGGAAACATGTTCTTTCTTTGCGTGTTTTGTATTACTCTACTATCAAACGAGCTATGTTTCTCCTTACTCATCTTTGTGCGGCAAATAGTGTGAACAGAGATTCCTGTCTTCACTCTTCACGATGAGGAGGGGAATAAAACGAAGTGCGCAAGCACTTAACATAGCTCATAAAACGCTGAGGAATCATTTCTTCCTCTTATTGAAAGGTGAGAAAAAGATAATCGGTAGATTGTACCTCAAATCTTTAATTCTTTCTGCTAGAAAAGAATAATAGCTGGAACGTTGTTTTATAATTATTGCAATACCATCTGCCAAAGACATTTATTACTTTAATATACATGACAGTGTTCTTGCTGTCGAAATAGAAACCTAGCAGGTGACCTAGAATGCATCTAACAGACAGACGAGGCGGAGATGAGATGCCCTCTGGACTTATCGATTAGTGCGATCTTAAGTGATCAAAAAGAGTTTATACCTGGATGCGCGTTTCACAGAAGTCTTCCTTACTTCTTTGGTCAACTAGTTCTGGCACACTTCGTTCTCTTTCTCGTTATTTCTCTTCCCTCTCTTCTCCCCAGTAAGGAGTAATTTCGGACAACGGCCAGGCGGGACCTTTTCGGCATGGGATGGTTCCGATATTGGATGCTGAATGCCTCTGGCTCCTGCCAATATTGTGCCCCTACATGCTTGACTAATCCAACCGCAGACTCATATAGATCAACTGGAATTTGTGATTTTCGTTTAGCTTTTACAAGTTTCACTCTTTTTAAAAAGTTTATAGGATGCTCATCCTGGTCTCTTTGTTATTTCGTAATTGTTTTAACTTGAGGATAGACCGTTAATCTCGAGGCAGATAGTGAATATTTTTCTTCACATTCCCCCAATCGTTTATATCACACGAAGGATATAAGATACTTAGGCATACAAGAAGAAACTTATATACCACAAAATATTAACAAAACGTTAAAATTCCTACCCTTATGATAACTGCGAAAGTTTTGTACGAACTGACCTTTCAAAATGTCCCGTATATGTTGATCGGATTCATGTCTGGCTGTCTAGGTGGCCGAATCATTCGCTGGAATTGTCCAGAAGGTTCCTCAAATCAATAGTGAACGATTTTGGCTCCTTGAAATGTCACGTTTTGGTTCTGGAAATGTCCTCCGTTGTTAGGGACTATGAATACCATGAATGGCCACAAATTATCTAATAATCATATCCATTCAATGGTCGGTTCATTATGACCAGAGGTCACGGTCAATGTTATGCAAATACAAACCATACCAGGATGGAGCTAATACCAGCTTGCACAGTGCCTTCCTGACAACCTGCGTCCATAGCCTCATGGGGTCTGTGCCACCCTCGATCCCTAATTGCACTGCCCATTGCGGGAGTTGATGCTGGAAATTACATATATACGGTACACTGTTGACATTGGATTGAAGAATGTTGAATTCACGAACAATTTCCGAAATGTCTATGCATCTGTTGTTGTTGTTGTTGTTATTGTTACTTTAGGGAGCGTCAACGTCTAGGTCATTAGCGCCCTAGCTTAAACACGGAATGACAATGTGGGATAAAATTAACTGCCGTCTGCATGGCCGACTGTAAAGGGGTCGGCCACACAGACGGCATAATAAAATACGAAAACACAGACAAAAATACCGCCCACATGACCGATTGTAAAGAGGTCAGCCATGAAGACAGGAGATTTAAGTGAAACATTAAAACAATGACTGTAAAATGACCATAAATAAACAAACAAATAACACTGGCTGGTTGGCTGTAAAAGGGCCAACCAGCTTACACAACGCTAAAACGACAGTCTGGATGGCTGTAAAGGGGCCACACAGATGTTACATGTGAATCTTAATAAACAAAAATAAGTAAAAGCTTATTATGCTCGACGTCCAGCCACTGTCCCTGCCATACATCAAACACAATTCTCTTCGCCGCAGAGGCAAGGTTTGACTTTGGGACCGGGTCAAAGTCGATTCTGACCTTGTCGCAGGCTAACTCGGCAGCTACATCGGCTACCTCGTTCCCCCTGATTCGCACATGGCCTGGTACCTAGCAGAATAGTACCTCCTTTCCACGAATTTGAAGGGATAGGAGGGCGTCCTGGACTAGACGGTCTGCTGGGTACATGTTTACTAAGGCTTGAATACAGCTGAGTTAATCACAACATATGATGTATTTCCGATAACGACTTACCTTCATATGTTGGAGCGACTTTCTTTGCATCTAATCCCATCTACCAATCCGTGTTCAAAGTCTACTGATTGATGTCGTCCAGCGATTATCACGACACATTATCACCTTACATGACTTTCGAGATTACAAATGAAAGAAATAACACTGCCCGGATTTAAAATTTTCTTCCGCTGTTCCACCGCTATCTGAATATTTGCATCTTTCTATCTTTGGCGCTTCAGTGTATTACCATTGTTAATGTAGTAATATCGGGCAGTAGCTACAAGAGGTCGCATCAATAGCTAAGTTGAACTGCTTTCATTTCGTATTACAGTTACTGTGCAAACCATATTTGATACGATGTCTAATCGAAACAGCTTGTTCATCAAAATCACTGGAATTCCTTGCGGAAGTATTTTATTAATCTTAGTTCTACATTATATCCATTGCGGTAATAGTGTAATGATATCGAAACTGAACTAAAACGTGTTGATGTTACTGGCTTAACGTCCTTAGTTGCTATGATAACTGTTTTTGCTATTTGTCTTACTGTGTCCAGTTGCAACACGGAAGACCAATAACAAAAACAATTAAACTACAACCGTTTGTGTTCTAGACCCATAACATGGACTGCACTTCGTGCGAGAGGTTTATGTACTAAGATATATTTCGGCACTTAAATGTTATTAGCTAGGCAGTTGGCAGCTTGGTACTTTTGCAATAGTTCTCGTTTGCGAGTTGCGAACTAAAGGCAATTCGCATGTGTCTGTTCACACATGGTCAGTAACCAACATTGCCTCATGCAGGTTCTGTCAGGCCATATGATGGGTTATACTCGGACTGTGGAAAATCTACATTTTATTCATTAAGACCAGTGGGACACTGAATGAGTCAACTTTTTGTAGTAATTTTCTATTTTATATCTATTCTTTATTTTATTATATAAATGTGTAACAAGGCTGTCTTTTTATTCCGCCATCGTGTATAACCTACTGAACATATTTTGATGACGTTTCCACGGTTTAAAAGTTTAGGGTCTCATTTAAAATCCCAGTTATGTCTTATCACGTCACATATCACAGTTGCAGGAAACTGAAACTTTTTTTTAGCTTCGACCTAGCATAACTTCAAGAGGAGTAGACCCAAAAGATCAGCGGTTCGTTTACTCACGGTAAGACACCTGGCACCATAACGGGAAACCAAAATCGTATTTAACGTTAAATAATTTTACATATTATCTGGAATAACTTCAGAATTTCTGAACATATTTTAATGTGAATTTTACTGTCAGAAAGTAAAATTTTAGATATAGGGTGTATGTGTTATCTTAATTGGAGACAGAACAGGAAATTATATCTGATTAAATCGGGAAGAAGGAAATGCGACACTGTCATAACGTCGTCTATCGCTTCTTTGAGTAAGCATCGGGTATTTAACACCTAACCACCAAAGTTGGCCGTATTCTGGCGAAGTCGAGAAGTTAATTAAAGTGGTAACGAATTCATCGATTCACAGAACAAAATTAACGAATTATCTAGAGCAAATTTGTAATTGGGTTCAGCATTTTTTGTAAGGACATTAGCGACTACTGTAGCCAGGATATAACAGGGAAAAATTATATCACTTACGCTGTTGATTCATCACATAATTCGTACCAGATACTAGTGAATTAATGTTAATATTTTACAAGGAAACTGAAAAACGACCGAGAACTTGTCTGATTCACGTGAATAAAGTCACGGGTGAACGCTAGTCTTTGCTTACAATATGAAATTAACCAGAAGAGAGGCTTTATATTTAAGGTCCTCGGTTCGAATCCCTCTGTCGACTGGGATTTTCAAAGGGCCCAAAACCTGGGTTCGCCACTGGAATAGCTTGCTGTGTAATCTGAAGTACGCCACGACACTTCCGTTGTTCGGATTCCACGCTAAACTGTAGGTCCCTTATTACCGGGTTAGGTTAAGGCAGACTACAATAGGAGCGAAATACGCCAACGATAAAAAAAACTGTCTCCATATCATTACGACCACACGAGCCTCTACTTTTTACGATATTCAGTTTGGGAGCACTGTTAAGGACCTATAGAAAAAGAATCAGCCTTGTTTTTAATTTGGGTCAGTCTGTCTGTCTGGATGAACGGTATTCGCGCGCTGGCCGGATTCTGATGGGGTTGTGAATGATGTACAGCCGCTGGTCCTGGGAGTTAAATAGGTTATGTTTGATGTGAAGTCGGAAAGCTGAGAAATTTAATACAGTAGCTTCATAAATTAGTATTTATTTTTTCGTTGAATGTGATTTACTTGAAAATTTCTAATTTTATGGGATTTCAAATACTGTACAGCTAATAAGCCCGAAGATACAGTAGGGTGTGTTTAATTTGTAGTGAATGTGCTGATTTTTGGTTACCAATCAGTCAAAGGAATATGAATGTTTATTTTTTTGAGCTGTCTTGAAGTTACGAATTGTGAGCCAAAGCGAGCCAGTCCGGCTGCACTGGAAAAGCTAGCACTTGCGCCTTGTTATCAGAGTCGGATTGTGATAGCAAACGCTCCTCAAGGCTAAGAGAATTGAAGCGCTGCAGGTTTATCTCGCGTAACATGGGAAGTTCCTTTCCATTAGTGCAGCACTGAGTACCTGCCTTCTCAATAGCACAGCACAAAGCCAATTAAGGAACAGTCAGGTAACCACGTGAATTCAGTAGCCTGTTGCGAGGATCCGCCCCCACCATCATGTGTCTTAGCAGATGACAGACGCACTAGCCACTTGTACAGTTAGGCTGCTTTTCCACTACGCGGCTAGTCGCGGGCGACCGCAGTCGCTAGCGGCTAGTTTTGTAGCGACTGTTGTAGCGACTGCGCGCGCGGCTGTATTGCACAAACCAGCTCATTTTCAAAATGGATGTCGAAGAAATAAATGATGTTAACAAAATGAAAACGAAAATATAGATTTAGATACATCCTTTGTTTTTTGCATTGATGTCAGAGCTTACGGAAAATGCAGTGTCGCATCTATATTTCGATATAATATATACTATAAAAAGAACACACCGATACGTTATGTTTTCGTCGGTGATGATCCTTTCTAACTAACTGATAAAGTTTTGCGTCCGTAAAGAGGGCGAACTTTGACAACAAAAAATAGTTTTTAACTGCAGTTAAGGCGATAAATTTGGTATAATTAATTAAATTGCAATAGAGCGCACGCTCCGGTGGCAATTTCCCCTCTTCCTGCATCCACAGACATTCCCACTCTACATATTTTAACTTTATATTCTTTCAACTTTTTGGTAAATTATTCATCATTTCTCTTGGTAACTTATTCCTATCCCTGACACCCTTACCTAAAGAAGAGAATCTTCCCACACCCTTGTGCCTGAAATCGAGTCCCAGCTTGTGTTCATGGTCATCTTTTCCCTTCCATGCATTACTTTTCATTCTTACACCAATATCTTTCCATGTCTCCTCACCAATATACGAGTTGTACACACCCATGACTCTCTTCACCTTCATCCCGTCTTGCAATTAATCCCATTCCATTTCTTTTTAAATCGCGTATATTTCACAGAGCTTTAAACGCATACATAGATTTTTCTATAGATAGCGTAAGCTACGTGTATTTTGCGTAATTTTGTACATGAAAGGCGGTCAGTCACGCGCGGTTAGTCGCGCAGTGTGAATGGCGCAGGAAGTTTACATTGCTATTGAGCGCGCGCGGCTGCTCGAGTCGCGTGTTCTTTTGCAGTCGCGACGACTGCCAAGTCGCGGTCGCGTCAATGGGTATGGTCAATGCCATAACTGAATAAATACCAATCGCGCGCGGCCAGCCGCCCGCGGCTAGCCGCGTAGTGGAAAAGAGGCCTAAGTCTAACATCACCTTTGACTCAAGAAACATCTGCAATTCTAAGGTAACACTCAACCATCTGATATTCCTATGCTCGTACCCTGAAGATTTATAGTAATTCCTTCAAGTCACTCATTTCAAAGAATAGTTCTTGTATTAATTGGATCGCTGTAAAAGCAATATGTGGTTAGAACAAAGTATAGGTTAAATGTGTCGTACCATGATTTCAGTTCTGTTGTGTCACATGTCGTACCATGATTTCAATTCTGTTGTGTGTCACATGTTTTCGTCAAAAGATAGAAGAAATATAGAGTTTACTGTTTAGGAGTGTGTTACCTTACATAAATACCTTGTCATAGATAAGAATTAAAGAGAGAATCTAATGGTGAGACGAATTGTCCATGAAGTAGCAAGTTCTGTTACGACGCACTACAAAACGGAACAGTTTCTTAATTTGAACCAAGTATGCTTGTCTCAAGTACCAAATGAAAGCTGTAATACCCCACTTCAGTAGTTTAGCTAGACTTAAGAAGTAAATTAAACCATTCTTTCTCAACATAGAGATGCATATGCCAGCTAAAACCAAAAGCTGACAGCAGTCTGTTGAGTAAACCCATACTATGTTGCGTTTTTACATCACGAGACGCGACAACTTTTGATGTGTAGTCGGAAAGCTGAGAAATTCAATATAAAATTGTCCACAAATTAGTGTGTATTTTCGTTTATCTCGAACGACTGGTTGGTGATTCTCGCAGTCGAAATGTTTATTGTGATTTCAACGACATCATATTTTACTCCGAGGAATTAAGTTACATTTTCTCCCTTCTTGGCGATTTGTTAACTGTGACATGATTGGTTTAACCATTACGTTAACAGTCCACGCAAACGAAACTGCAAGCAACCGCTAGTTACAACTGGCGAATTCATAAGGCTGAGTGAGTGGGCGCATTATTATAGTGAAGAAACTGGCTTACCACAACTCTGGTTCTTTCTAAAAAAAAAATTCGCGCTCTCGGCGCCAGATAATAGCACAACGATTGACGGTTTTAGCTGCACAGCTAAACTGGAATAATAATAAACAAAGAACATCACCTTGACATTGAATCAAGACTATCGTGTATTTTTTGGATGGGGATATCCTTTGTCAACCCAATGTGAGGGCTGACGCAACGTCGCATCCGTAAACCCCAGTTCCGATTCCTGTTATGAACGTTTGACTGAATGACTTTTCAAGAAGATTCTGGTAACCACCCACTCGATGTTTCTCATATACTTTTTCTTTTATAGCGTGGAGCCATTCCCCTAGTGTCTTATGCTAGTGGAGGCAGATAAGGCGAAAGCTGTTCATTCTTAAGAACTAATTTACGTCTTAACAGTTGGGTTGTAGGCGATAATCCGAGAGCTGTGCTGTAACAATGCATGTATACTGTCCTAACTAAAATAAAATAAAAAACTGTTCCCAAGAACGACGCGTAGGCCGAAGACATAGGAAGTAACGCCAATTCGGAAGTTGTTAATATTGTCATTAACTGTAAGCTGTATGTTTCATTATTGATAGCCAACCAGCGAACACGACGTTCTGATATTGGAAGAAGCAGCCTAAGAGTGAGGAGCATGACGAACGGTCAAAAAGGCACTTTTCGTCGCCCTGCCTCCAAGTAAGTCGAGATGTCCAGCAACGCTCGCGGCCTTGGCATCAGCGGCCTACCGGAGCAGTCAGTCAGCCGCCCATAGAATACTAACATACCCAAGATTATGGAAAATAGAAACTTTTGCATCATTTTTTTCTACCATAGTGACTGCCTTGAATTTATGACTCTTGCTCTCCCGAAAAACGTGATGACCAGTGTTTTGTATTTTTAAAGAAAATTAATCATTGTTTATTTCTATAAAATAAAATGTTCGAGTTCTTTTTAAATAATAAACATCAGACTATGAACCTTGTTTACACTATTTCCATTCCAGTCAAGTAATATGCCACTGGTTAAGAATAATGATTGTTAAATTATTCACAAACATTTTGAATTAAATTATCATAACTTTTTGATCTGGACGTCGCTTCTCTCATCATAGGGAACACTCCAAACGGAATCTCTGGCACCCACTTGACTTTAAAACATGATTAATTACGTTTAAATTAATATCAGAAATTAAATGATCACAGTGAGATCAAGAAGTCGCTCTCCCCCAATTGGAGGAACTTCAAGGCAGACAACGGTTTTTGCATGCACCAAGTTCTTGATTTCCTGAAAATGAGTTTCATCAGTTGAAGCCGAGGGCATCTTGAATTGACTGAAGACTTCTTTTAAAACTGGCAGACCATTCGTAACACAGCGTACTACCTAGATTATCACATCTGTAAGCATGCGTCCAATGTTAGAACAATTCAGCGAGTTTTCTCCATTTCTATGCAAAACTTCACATAGTACTGATGTTCCAGCAAACTACATCTTGCAAAACCGACACGGGCATTGAAACATTTTGAACTTAGAGAGCAATTACATGGAAGCTAAAAGAGACATTAACAATTCGGGATAAAATGTTATTCGGCAAGTTATGACAAATGCAGTGATGGCAACCACTTATCTCAACGACGACTCGTTACAGAATGATCAAAATGTTCGGTAATTTTATGTACACACCTTCACAACACACTAGGCTTATCTAAAACTCAAGATATATTTATACCAATATCGAATCATGCTTGAAATATACGGATGAAAGGAAGTATCCTCAGGCATATGACACGCGTCCTACGGAAGGTTTCAACCAACCAACGGGTTAGGGACCAATCGTGACATAAAAGTCTTTTTGATGCATACAATAACTTAAAAATGAAAGGTTCACTGGAGATTTACATCATACCCGTTCAAATTTAATGCTTAGTATCGAAATTTTACCTGCACAATATAGATGTGAAGTAAGAGTTCATATGGTAGTACTGCAGGGTGAAGACATTTCACTGCGCATGAACTGTCTTATCTCGGAGCTGTGAGGTACTTTCATTAAACGGATGGGAACCTCCTGCAGTGAAGTGAGGGGTTTTTTTGAAGTACAAGCGATTTTTTTTCCGACGCCAGGCGATATTATCGTTCTTTCATAGTATGTGACCCATTGAATCTCGTACATGCACGACGCATTTTTATAAAAAGAGGTACAAAAAAACCTGTCTTTTTTGTAATTCGGTTTACACCTTCTTGGAGAAGTAGTTTATTTCGTAGTTTCGCCCGACTTTGTACGTCCCGATCAAAACCTCACGTAGTTCTCTACTGTTCACCAAACCAGATGTACAGCTGAATGGAACGCAGTTTTGTCGCAGGGATATCGTCATAACATTACCGCTTACTCTAGACGGTTTTGTATGTTATGTTTATATTGATGGAAGCAAGATATTACTTTCCACTGATGTCATAGTTAATGTCGGCGACTATATAGCTCGTGCTCGTTACTCTGCTGGTAACAGCGGCAGCTACAAAGGCCATTTCGGCCAGAATGGCCTTAAAAGAAGGGCGGCTCTGACGTCATGGAGCCACACGAGTGGACTTCAAAGGGACTGCAGCTTCTGCCTAAAATAAACCAATCTGGGGACTTTGACCTCAGAGTAATGGCACCTCCAATTGTCGTCTAACAAGATTGTTAGATGCCTGCAGGATGGTGCTATTCACTTATATACCTCAATCCTTTGCAATCCGAAGAAAATCCGAACCTTCTTTCTGTCATTTCACTGTCTGTCCCTTTGTTACAGCCCACTAGCTAGTAATCGCAGTTACGACTTTGATTTTCATGTATTTCGTTATTCCAGAATCGAATGTCGCAGTCTAAATTTTATAAAATTATTTTTTAGGAGGGTCTAATTCAGGCGAGGGAGTCTCTTTCCTTTACCTGTAAAGTCATTGGAGTTCCGAACAATGACTACGCGAAGCTCTAAATATACTGATCGGTGGTTGTTTCTTCTACTTTAATTTACTGCTAATGTGCCTCTATGATGATGAAAAACTATAAAATTATTGCTGTAATGATCTTTGTGTACATATGAGGAAAAAAGGTAATTAAGAGTTCACTTAAACTATTCCATCTGTTGAAGATATCACCCATGATGCCATTACCATTTCGCACAGATTTCTCTTCGCCATCTTATCTGTATGGACTTCCGGTTTAACTTTGCTGTTTCACATCTGATGCTTGAAAATCAAACACATTTAATAGTTATTGAGAGAAGATTTTTTTTTTTTTAACTGCTTAACGTCTCCTATAACAATTAGGTCTTTAGAGACGGGAAAGGATGGGGGCAAGGAATGGGAAGGAATTCGGCCATGGCCTTTTGAAGGAAGCATTCCGGCGTGAAGATTTTAATTCTGTGGATAAGCAAATCTCGCATCCTAGCGCAATTGCAATTAGACGCTATGTAAGACGAGAAATGACATAAACCAGCAAATAAATCTACATCGTATGTCAGTGAGTAGCTCTGTCAAAGTGTAGTGTGTAGTGTGTAGGTGAGAGGCAATAAATCACAGGTGTAGTGTGCACCACGCTAGAAATGGATAAAATGTGGGAAAGTTCATAAGGGTGGTGAGTTTCTTTCGGAATATTGATTTAGTGGAAGACGTTGCCATCCAATAACGACTTGTGCCGAAGTTCAGCAGTGACGAGTAATTGAATTAGGGAACAACTGTAAAATTTAATATTCAATAATCTAATATTGTTGTAACTTTGTTTTATTTCCTGCCAATCACAATGGAAAAAGAGCTTCTACCATACGAGGATTGGTGAATGGCGTTTCTGGCGGAGAGTCGGAGGACGCCGCGAGCGAAGCTGTACCGGGGTGCACTGAAAAAGAGAAGCGTATAGACTTGGCTTGATGACTCCGTCGAGGAAACTTGAATCGCTAGCCAAGACTAATGGCGAGCTAAGCCTCACTACCCGATGTCGTTACAAGTCAGCAAAGAGGACTTGCATTTGTCACAACTGCCGTACTTGAGTTTGACCTCCAAATTCTGATCTCATATGAAGTAATTGTTCGATTTCACGATTTCAGTAAAGTTCTTCAGCTATAACGAATTTCGATATCTACAGCTACACCTTTACCCTGTAATTCATAAAGTTGTGGTGGCAGAGGAAAGAATTCATATAAGCATCAGTACGGCAAATGATTTCTCTAATCTTATCTCTCCTGTCATTGCGACCCAAAAAGATTAATGGACTAAGTATTTTATCGCACCTGTAAATGAAAGGAGTTGTTTGAATGCTTACCAATAAATAGAAACGAAACCAACGTCACCTGTCTACCAGAACATTCCAGTATCAGTTCTGTGACGGATTAGAAAGGACTTTGGCAAACAGTCACAAATCGAGCGGCTCTTCTCTATACTTTCTCTATACTGTTAATCTATGTCTCGCGATATGAATCCCACAACAGTGGTCCAAAGATAGGTGCGCGAGTGATTTCACGATATCTCCTTTGTATGTGATTTACAGTTCTTCATAATTAGACTTTTTAATCACAGTCTAGAATTAGCTCTACCTACGACCGAATTCATGTGCAGGTCCTATTTCATGTTGTTTTGTTTTACTACACCAAGTTACTTCGGGGAATCAGTCATGTGAATAACTGAACATTTACTTTATACTACTAAACATACGGATTTTTGTTTGTTAGTTATGCACATTGCCTTTCACATTTTTCAGTTCAGTGTAAGCTGCTATTGATGGCACCATGCCGAAGTAACCTCGAGATCGAGTTGAATTTCTAAGTGGTACAGAGTCGAGAATTTTCAGAAAATCTAAAAATATTTCATCAGCTTGTGATACTGCATTAACAGCATGCGAAAATAGGGCCACCTGTGTTTCACACGGTATGTTCTTCCGGAATCCGTGTTGGTTCGGAGTGAGTAATATACTTTCGTCTACATACTTTATGATGATCTAGAATATAAGATGCTCCATAACTCTACTGCAAATAGATATTTGAGATATGGAACGGTAGTCCCCACGATCTTTTCGATCTCCTTTCTTGAAAATTGCGACTACTTACGCTATTTTACTGTTGGGAGGTACTTTGAAGGAGTTTAAGGTATATACCAGACATAAGTTGTTCGACATCCTTCGTTTGCTCTGAAAATACTCTTGCTGGGATACCATTGGAATCCGGCGCTTTTCCCGCTTCAGGACCTCTAATATCTGTACAGTACCTGCAATATCAATTCGCAAAGAATCCATCTCCGAATCCACACGTCTTGTAAAAATGGGTATTTTATCCATATTTTCCTCGGTGAATATCTTTCTGAATTCGGTGTTAAATACGTTAACCTTGACGCGGCTTTCGTTAACCTTACAACCCTAGACTTCTCTTACCTACAATCAAAATTTCTTTGGATTGCTTTTGAGACTTTTGCAAAACGAATTGCAACGACTGTATTTAAAGGCCTCACGCATCACAATTTTAAATGCCGGATGATGATCCAATGTCACAGAACGTGAAACGTTTTAACCAATTGGGATACCAATACCATCTATCAGCTATTGTTTTCCCGTCGTCAACAGCGTTTGCTAGAAAAGGACGAGTCACTGGCGTTGTTTTTTTTTTTCTTTTTCTTTTTTTTATACATGTTCACACATGTTCCCACTTTGTAATATTAAAAAAAAATAATGTTTTTACAACAACAAAAGTCCACATGTAACATGATAAAACAAGTCGCAGTTATTAAAAGAAAGATTTAATACAATAATTGCTGTAGTTGAATTTCTGAGCCAGTGTAATTTCCACTAACATATCAATGTTGTTATTTGGAATTTTCATTTACAATTTTTGACAGCCTAACTTGCATATTCGTTGCCTCATACCAGCACGAGTGTAGTCTCATTTGTGTAAAAGAGGCGAGAGAGTAAAAAATGAAAAGGAAATTCTAATAAAATAAATGTTTAGAGAAATGGAAATGAGTCGCCTATTTGTTAAAGGATGTACTGAGTAACACTTTAATGGTTGTATTGGTACATCACATACCATAGTAACTCGAGGCATTGTGAATAGAGCAAAAAATCAAAAAAATCTGTAATAGCTAATCTATCTTTTAACGTTGTGAGAAATTCTGGTCTAAAATAATATTATCGACAGAACTTAAAAATAAAAAAAGAATTCCATTAAGTGGCGCAATCATATGAGAAAAACCAAAGAGATTAAACGCTTTTCGGTCGGATGTAGCAGTGACGAATCGGTCAACTCTGAAGTTCTTGACACTTGACTTAGTAGAATTTTTGTGCGATATACGTTACACAATCTAAAAAAGGTAATACAAAATCGTCAAAAGAGAGGCACCGAATGGTATCCTGAACAATTTCTGAAGTTTATTTCTAATCATGGTTACACAAGAGATCAGTTTTCAACATGGATAAAATTGGAAGCCTATGCCTAAAAACAACTTCAGTTTCAAAAATAATAAAGCCGTTCCATGTTTCAAAGCAGCAGATAATTTTTATACTTCAATGCTTCAGAATATTCAGTAATGAAACCTAGAATGTTTTATAGATTACAGAATCTACGGGCTTTGAAAAACTGATACAAAGTCTATCATTTTCAAGTGTTTTGGGGCTAAAACAACAAAACGTGGATGAGTACAGGTTTATTTAAATGTGGTTCTAACGGAGAAAAAACTTAATTTTAAAAATTTGGCACTTAAATCCACAGGCCACTCATTACTACGACATAGCACTTTGAGGTAAAAGTAACCATCACCACCCCACTATTTCATCATATGGATGAAGGAGTTCAGGTTCCTAAAATTTATTATCTTAGATTCACATTTAAACTCATTTTAGACATTGCCAAGAGCGCCTTCCACGACGCCATGAAAAAAAAATTAAATTGTTTGGCGTCTTACTGTTTGACATAGAATCATTGTCTGGAGGGAAGTAGAATACTCTTTCAATTTATTGGGAAAACTGTGGCCGTTAACTGATCGGAGCAGGTTTCAGGTGACAAAACATTAGCTCTTTAAAACATAGCAGATATTGATTCAAACATTGGAAGGAGGGAATTTGCGTAGCTGTCAGTCAATGACGTCATATATACAGGCTACAGGCTAACTGATCTCGATGATGTCAACAGAACAAAATCAGATTGATTTCAACGATAATATATATATATATATATATATATATATATATATATATATATATATCTCAGAGTACCCGACGTTGCCCGGTCTAGATGGGATTCATTTACCCGTACACTACTTTTATATTACCGATGTGAATCATGTTTAACAACTTTCGCAAGTTTCATTAATTTGGGACCAGTCATTTACAGAAGTAAACTAAACATTGATATTCCCGAACAATTTTCCAGAACGGGGTGAACTGGATACTGTGTTATGGAATGTCAGTTTAAATTTTGATTTAGGCTGCATTTCAACCTAATCACAACATCTGTTACAGTTACTGCTCGATAATCGAAACATGTACCAGCCGCGCATTAATACATACTACATACATAAATTTGTATCCGGAACGTATCTGCTTGTTCCAGCATCACATAGAAGGTACAGATTTTTATGGATTTTCAAAACTCAATGCTTGGGTCCAAGTTAAAATCTTACGTACATATTCAAACATTACGACAGATTTATTTTATGAATAATATGGCATAACTTGAAAACTGCTGAATCGATTTTGACGGGATTTAAATCTATGAGTTTCCGTAAAGAAAACTAGAAATTAGGAATGGTGGAGGTAAAGGGGGAGAGCTATTAGTCTTTTGAAAATCAGATGTGACAGTATTTTTACGTTTGTTTAAAACTACATATGTGCAAAGTTCTATCGGCATCAGATATAAACTTTAGCTTTGTATAAAGAACACTGGCAAAAATTAAGGGAGTGAAAGGTGTGAGAGGGGTTTGCGTTTTTACAAACCAAATGTTGACTGTAATTTTTTCTTAGTTTTCAAGTAAACGTGTGTAAAGTTTCATTGAAATCTGATATAAAATTGTGGGTTTTTACAAAAATTGTGGAGTGTAAAGGGGGAAGGTGAGGTTTTTTTTCAGAAAATTTCTCCATGATAAAATACATGTATGTGCCAACTTACATATATATATATATATATATCAGTTTTGTGGTGAAAGTAATTTAAGTAATAAAATATCAGTAGATGTAACACTGGCAAGCTGGATGTATAAGCTCAGAACGCTTCAAAGGAAACCCCGCAAACCCAGTTTTTTAACCTTGCAGATAAAAAATAAAAAAAATTAAACTGAAAAATAATGGTTGCTTTCGATTGTTTAAAGGTTTTTTCAATATGATATCCTCCAGGATAACGAGCATGGACTGTATGATGAAGTGAGTTTAGGTAGAGGAAATCTTATGACCATCTTGTTTAGTATATTCGTCATATACACGCTAGAAATAACTTTATTAATATTTATTTTTATGGTACATGTTAGAAGTAACTTTAAAACTATACTAAACTAAACCGTCAAGTTTGTATTTACCTGAGACATCTAAAATTTTCTATTTTCTTCCAGGTATTTGCTGCAGCATATCCAGTAATTTTCTCCGCTTACCTGAAAGAAACAAACACCATTTTTATTAGATTAAGAAATGTAGCAAACTAACAACTTAGCTGCGTTATCTTTGCTTGAAAAATTATTAGAAAATTTAGAAAGAATTTAAATGTGGTATAACCTATGCGCACTAGACAAAATTCTATTAAGAGATTTGGATAGATATAAAACGCTGCAAAGTAAATATAGTTCGCATTGTGACAGGCTGTCCTAAACACTCCAGTCTAATTTGAAACATATAACCACAATACAATTAAATTTAACCTCCATTAGATATTTGTTGTACCTAATAAAATTAAAATGAGACTGATATTATCACAGCTGTTACTTAATGTAATTGCGGTGGAGCGCACGCTACGGTGGCAATTTCCCTACACACCTATCCCCTTGCATGCATCTACATACTTTCGCCCTCTAAAAAGTTCAACCTTAAATTCTTTCAACGTATTTGGTAAATTATTCATCAGTTCTCTTGGTAACTTATTCCAATTCCTAACTCTCCCCCCCCCCCCCCCCCAACTATGAAATAAAATCTTCCCACACTCTTGTGCCTGAAATCGAGTGCCAGCTTGTGGTCATGGTCATCTTTTCCATTCCATGTATTAGTTTTAATTTTTACACCAATATCTTCCCACGCCTCATCGTAAATATACACCTTGTACAATCCCATGACTCTCTTCACCCCCTTATCTTCCAATGAATTCCACTACAGTTCCTTTATCATATCGGTTACTGATTGTGTTCTGCGGTAATTTCTTTCCAGAGACAGCCCTTCTTTGCTCCCCCTCCAGCTCCTGTATTTGACACTCAAAATGTGGATCCCATGCTGCATTATAATATTTAAGCAATGGTCTGATCAATGTTTTGTAACATAATTCCATTTCTTTTCTCGTTCATCACCTCATCACTCTTTCCAACAAGTGAAGGATTTAGAAATCTTTTCGTACTACCTGTCCAATGAGTCCTACCCAGTTGAGCTTATTATCAAATGTTAATATTCATGACATAAACAGGTTTATTACATTTTCTTAATAAGTACTTATTTTAAATCACAGCAACGGACAGGAGTAGTATAATTAATCATCTTAAACACACAGACATTTAATAGGGTGTGAATAGAAGAACAAGAGAGTTATTTGTCTTGGGTAGAATTTACATGTTTTCTATTCTAATTATAGTATGATACATCTAGTCTTAACATATTCATTTCATTATACTACAGAAATTTTTTGAGTAACCATCAACATTCCACATAACTTCGGAAATCAGTCAGGACGTATTGACATAAGTATGTAGGTCGGCTGTAACCAAATCATAAGTTCTGAGACCCGCATTTTGAATCAGATTTTTCACATTAACTGTGTCAGGCTAAATTCTTAACTTTGGCATTCGAAGGCAACTTATTTCTGTTACAGTCCGCAAGATGTTTCTAATTAAACTGTTCGAAAGTAGATGATGTTTGCACTTTAGAAACGTCGCAATGCAGTTAGAAATGTAGACTCGTTTCTTCGAGCCAACTGCTGCCTCATTAATAACAATTCTACAAAGCTCTACAGCAAATAGTTTGGTAGACAAATGTATGTAGTCAAAGGATATTTGAAACGGTAACTTAATTTGTAATTCCATTGGTTTAGCTATATCCAGAAGCATTTTTGAACAATTTTCTAGCCTGATGAATGAGATCATGATAAAATTAATTTTATCTGTTTTAGTTGTATTTTCAGCAGTAAATTGCACTTAGACTTTCCGGGAGCTTAGAGTGCAAAAGCCCGGCCAACTTTGGTCACAAAGAGAGTATTTCTTCACTAAATGGTAAAATCAAGCTCCACGTGTATACACTAAATTTACTCACAGGATGGGAAAATGAAGTTCCACATGTATTCATTAAATTTACTCACAGGATTAAAAAAGGCTAGTTCATGCTAGATTAGTCAGGTCAGGGCAACGATTAAAATCGCTTTACACGTAATCCAGTGGGAGCATTTTCACTGCACGATTCGCTCAGGACAAGGCAAGTCGATTTGAAGATCACGTCGCCACCAATCAACAACGGCCAAGATCAGAGCTGACCGCTAATGAGAACGCGCAACAGTAGAGTCAGGTCAGATTAACATGATCGACGAACGTCTCATACCTTCCAGTGTTGTATGATTTTACTCATAAAAATATTGATATTCATTTCACAAAACTATACTATGGACAAAGATAATTTAAAAAACGTAAATTTCAACAAATTAAAATTTCAAAACATTGCGCAACAAGTAGAGTTATCGCAAAAAGTTGATTATTTTATATTGAAAATTCGATTTATTGTTAGCTTTTGTTTGTTAAGAAAGGACTATTTTGCTAAACAGAACCTAAAAACTGTAAGGTTTAAGAAATAATTGGTAAACAATATGATTTGACCTGACCTGACCGACCTCTGGTGTGAATTCTACTGGAGAAATCCTGAATCGTGAGCTGATCTGACATGACCTGACTTGATATGTAGTGTGAATAGGTCTTTACTGTCATCGATTAACACAGTCCATTACAACACGCCTGTCCACAGAGTTCTCCTCACATATTTTTTTTTTTTTTAGTGAAAAAATTAAAGTCAGAAACTTTTTGAAAGGAGATAACATTGCCAAGACCTGTGTCTGCACTCGTATTAATTATGGAGATCTAGGTGTTCAGAAATCCGTTTTAGCTGACAATACGAGATGATATATAAAAACTGACGTTTACATAATAACAACATTAAAATAGTACTGACTTGCGCCGATACGTATGTGCAGATACGTCCCTAACTAAGCTGCGTGACAAGATTCAACTTGCTATTTCGTTTGGTTTGTTCTGTATGAAAGTTCGCTACAAAGTCTAATTGGATCTCTCGCGAAAAATGATCATTTCCTATGCGTGAAATTTTATTTTCAACTCAGGAAAGGAACTAGTAAAACGTAAGAAAATGTTCGGTAAAAATTTCTAGACAAGTGGTACGCTGTACGAAAATTTTCGAGAGGTATTCGCGATTTAGGCTGGCCCAGATTTAGTGGAAGACAACGACTGTAAGTATATTCTCAGTCCTCCATACCAAACCCGGTGGGTGGCGGTAACTCTCGGACCTAGTGTTCGGGAGGATGTTGGCTTAAATCCTCGTCCGGCTATCCAGATTTAGATTTAGCATGGTTTTTTGTAATTACTTTAGGTGAATGTCGGGATGGTTATTGCAAAATGCCGTGACCGAATTCCTTTCCGTTCTTTGTCTCCCCTCCTCTTGTGCCTCTAACGACCACTAGGACGACGAGGCATAAAGTTGTAATCGTTCATTCCCGTATGCATAAGGACTGATATACGATTCCGTACAAAGAACTGAGAAAAATATGTTTCTTAATACAAATTAAAACTGTTTACTTCGGTTTTGGTAATTTTTTTTATAAGTTACAGTTACATCGTCAGTTTGAACTTTTCAGATTGTGTTCTCCGTGTTAATTGTAATGTAGCAGTTGTTACGGCCAAAATCACTGAAAATAATATCAGTGGCTAAACGTTTATGAAAAAGGGACTGTAACTTTAAAGAGGATGGTCTCTGTTTTCCAAAGTACCGCGGGTGTATACCGTCTGAATACTACTACGGAATTCTGAAATATGGAAATTTAAGAAGAGCGCAATATAAATGAAATAGTAACATCTGTCTGCGTCTTGTTAAAGAGATGACAATGGACAGCACGGCTGTATACGTCACGCTGTGGTCGACGTTCATTTGTAACGTCTCTCACGCAGGTTCAGCTAAATGCAGACACGACAGCACTTGTCCAGAGGGATATGTATAGTTTTTCAAACTAAAAATAAAAACAAAATTTTTTTCTGCTTTGTGAAAAAAACTAGCACCCATGTTTTTTTTCTATATTTTTTTTTTTTTTTTTTTTCCAGGAAACAGTATATTTGATAATTATAGTTTTATTTACGGAACTAACATTTTACTTGTGTGTTTGAAATCTTACTGAATCATATAATGTCTTATATAATGATTCATAAATGTCACTATGTCAGTACCACATTCACTAGTATCAGCACTACAAACACTAGTTCGGTCGGTGTGGGAATTTTGTGTTTCTTCTTCTGTCTTCTCTAGATCCATAACTTCAGAAATAATTTCACTTTCTTTTACTGGTTGTCCTTGTATTATACGCAAA
The DNA here is from genome assembly GCA_031002005.1 of Vandiemenella viatica. Classification (NCBI taxonomy): domain Eukaryota; kingdom Metazoa; phylum Arthropoda; class Insecta; order Orthoptera; family Morabidae; genus Vandiemenella; species Vandiemenella viatica. Next base: position 336,343,406 of record JARYHS010013630.1, read on the forward strand.
AGATTTTGAGATTGCAGTTTTAAATTGTGAGCACACTGTACATAAAGACTGCGCCGATGATTGTGTATTAAGGTCTTTTAAGTTTGAATTTAAATCTATTATCATAGAAAATAGGAGCTTCATTTCTTTTTCAATCGTTGGTTTACGCCAACGGTTGCAAGGAAACGATTCATAATTACTGAAAATTTAATGACTCAGTATCACTATACGCTGAGAGTTTAACAAATATATGAATATAAGTAAAGCTCAATAAGTAATAAAAAGAGGCAAAAAGCGGTAGATAAATTTAAAATTCCTAATTTTTTGAAAAAATCAGTAGGTCTACAGATAAATTCGTAGGGCTGGCAGCACTAGTTCAAACAGCGAGTATCAAACCAAATAACGGGGATTCCTTCACACGCAACCTAGCCTCTTCGGGAAGTCCTCGTTCGTAAAAGAAAACTTCAGTCAATGTTGTCAATATTTTCGTTTTTTTTTTTTTTCTGAACCAGAAAAATATAGTAGATTTAAAAATTAAGTACTTAGTATAACTCTAAAACAGTCGTATTACGCCATAAATGCCTTACAAATTTGAGACTTAGTAGTTATGAAAAAAAAAAAACGAGTCCCAGAGAAAAAAACGTGTTTTTTTTAATAGTTTGGTTTCATGTTTTTTTTTTTTTTCAAGTAAGAAAAAATAGTTTTTTTTACAACACTAGATATGTGACGGGTCGACAAGGAGCTCCCTTGAAATCTCTAATGCCTGACCTCAAATACGAACTATTACATTGGTCATACCAGTAGGACCTTTAGTCTGTTTTACATATTACTGTCCCCGTTCGCTCTCATGGACCACATTATTATTCTTTAGATTCTATAGTTGTAATTTTGGTTTTTTTAATATATATATATATATATATATATATATATATATATATATATATATACATTGCCCTCAAGCATAGACAAACTATATAGCCAGACCAGTTTTTTCGGTTTAAATCATGCAATTATTGCCGTAAGGAAAAGCTAAATCGTGAATTACCTCTTCAAGAATCAATACAATACTTTTAAAAATTTATGGTTACTTAATGGTTAATGTAAGATTTTTTTCCCTGGCGCTTTGCGGCTCGTGGACGTGGAGGGCATTAGAGGATGAAGAGGACTGTGGACAAAGAACGGGAAGGCCTTTCAAAAAACCACCGCGGTATTCGCTTGGAGTGATTTACGAACCCTGTTTGGCCGCACGGGAATTTGAACCCGCGTCCTCCTGAGTGCTATGCCCGAGAGCTACTGTTCAACCACGATGCTAGAAAAAAATGAAAAAAATATTATGCATGACATCGATAACACAAATTACTTCAGCAATATTGAACTTTTTTTATGTCACTGTAATGCAGACAACACTTCTTGAAACATTCAAGTTAATTTTAATAATAAATTACAGAATAAATATAATGCAGTATAATAGACATTTTTTTCTAACTTTAATTGTAATTAATGTTGTCTTGCTATCTTGTTAGCCGAAATGCACAATATTACTCTTGTATTACATTAATAACTGCTCACAATTTCAGGTTTTTATTACTGTTCGCAAAATGAACTTGTATAGTAGTTTGTACACATTACTGTTTTTTGTTGCTAACAAAATTTTATCTGAAATTGGAAACGGTGTGTTTAGTATCATCAATTATGGTACAATGGACTTAATACTGTCGTGTCTCTAGGGACATCCAGATCCGCATTCACACAGTGATAATGGGACAAAATTGATGCAATGTAAGAGCCCATGACTAATGATTATTAATTTTGATAAACATCAGTTGATACGCTGAAAAATATTTCCCAACTTTTATGTTGATCTGCGACTAATATTCTACTAGGAGTACAACTTTTCTGCCACAGGTTTGTACCTACTATAGATAGACGTATGGTTTGAAATACTTATCTATATATATATGTATGTGTGTCAGTGTCACGTAAATGTGTCTGCTTGTTCCGGTATCATGCAAGAAATACTGAACACAGTTTAAATGCATAGGGCCTGATTAATGTCTGCCGTAAGTCTGTTCTGATTAACTAATTATTTTATCTGGTAATGTGGTATAGCTGCAAAACTCCTCTTGGGTTTTGACTGTTTGAAATCTTACATAGTAAGGTATACTCAAAGGTGCGTACGATTACACTAAGTCATCTGCCCCTCTAATTTTTAATATATAATCAGGCATAACTTAAAAACTACTCAACAAATTTAGACGGGATTTTTACAGTTTATATGCATAGTCTGGCATATAATTAGAAATGCATTTAATCACGTTACCTTAGCTTGGGACGAAGAAGAAAATTAACATCTGACTAAACAAAATAAAAGATATATCATGCTATAGTAACACCATCCATCAATTCTTTCCGTAAGTATTGGATCTCCAGCCTCTAAACCAGATGGATGGATGAAATGTAGCCAATACGAAGAGTTAGTTTGATTGATAACGAATTTATCGACTCCTAGTGAAGATTTCACTTGACTGAGAATTGTTAAGAGGAAATTTGTAGCTGCACACAGCAATTTTTTAAGAACAATAGCGAATGATGTAATTTGTAAACTACTTGCTTAGAAATATTACTTACGCTGCTGATTCCTAAAAAATTTTAGTAAATTAATAATTTTAGTAATTAATAAATTAGTGAATACGATCATGTACAAATCGACAAAACAACGATATAAAACTTCTTTGTTGCAAGTGAACAATGTCACTGTACAAAAACTTTTTTATGAAATATATTATGTTTATCAAAACTTATTTATTTAATTTAATTTAATTGCAATGGAGCACAGGATCCGGTGGCAATTTCCCTACATCCCCAACTTCGCCCTATCCTTAAATCTTTAAATTGTTTTAACGTTTTCGGTAAATTATTCATCATTTCTCTTGGTAACTCATTCCAATCCCCGACACCCTTACCTATAAAAGAGAATCTTCCCACACCCTTGTGCCTGAAATCGAGTGCCAGCTTGTGGTCATGGTCATCTTTTCCCTTCCATGCACTACTTTTCATACCTATTGCAATATCTTTCAGTGCCTCATCACCAGTATACGCCCTGTACACTCCCATGACCCTCCTTATCCTCCTCCTGTCTTGCAATGAATCCCATTCCAGCTCCTTTATCATATCCGTCACTGATTGCATTCTGAGATAATTTCCAGAAACAAACTAGCAGCCCTTTTTTGCACCCTCTCCAACTCCTGTATTTGATACGTAAAATGAGGGTCCCATACTGCACTACCATATTCGAACAATGGTCTGACCAATGTTTTGTAACCCAATTCCTTTACTTCTCTCGTACATCCCCTCATCACTCTCTCCAACAAGTGCAGAAATTCTGAAACCTTTTCATACCACCTGTCCTATGTGTCCTGCCCAGTTAAGCTTGTTATCAAATGTAATGCCAAGATATTTACATTTCAAGTCTTCAGCAAGCAATTCTTTCCCCACCTTAGATTCATAATTAACCTTTTGTTTTTTATTTGTGTATCTAATAAGCTGACTCTTCTTTGCATTTATCTTCGTCCCATATTTACCAACCCAACTAGATATCCTGTCCAGATCACCCTGCAACTGTTTACAATCCTCTATCGTTTTGATTCTTTTATATAGCATTATGTCATCTGCAAACAATCTAATTTCACATAGTAAACAATAAACACAACTATTCATTAGAATAATGAATAGCAATGGTCCCAATACACTACACTACGGCACTCCCATTTTTACTTCCACTTCTTTTATGCTTCAAGCCATATTTAATTGTTTTTTAATTATTATTTTCGGTATTCTGTACAACTACATTACTTTCATATATATTTACTGGATATAAATATTTTGCAAGTGACTTACTATCACATAGCCTTCATCAAGTCTGCTATCAAATTTATACTACGCGTTCTATTTATTATATTGTTCTTAAATTATTCAATAATGACATCGAATTTGTACTGTCAGCACGTAATACCTACAGTGCGTGTATTCATCTTGCTTCCAGAGAATTGAGCTATTTAAGCATTTTGATTGGTCGGTTAAAACTTATGATTTTTTCATGTTCTTGACTCATTTTGAACTGTTGTTTCTGGGAAACAGCATATTTTAAATCATAAATATTCAATGTTTTCCTATTATGTTTGAATCTCCCATGCCATTCAGAAGTTTTTTACAGTCATCGTGTGCTACATGCTCGTCTGCCCTCCTGTTAGGATCCTGTTGTCAAGCAGTAGGTAGCTGCTTCTACCGAGACCTGTGCAGTGTATATCACTATCCTTGGAAGGTACGTAGGTGTATAGTATCAGTGATATGGTGGCGTTTGACTGAAAGCACTCCAATACTTACGCACTCTTGTTTTCCGAAAAGTTTTTATAGGATTGTTTAGTTATTCAGTCGTTCTCCGCAGTAGTGACATAACAGAATACTTGTTACCATGATCCATGTAGCACGCTGTTCATTTCATGCAATATTGCATTCATAATTCGTTTTGCCACCTTGACAGAGCATTGTTTTAGCTACACACCCTCTCCACGGCTATTTCGCCCAACATCAAGGATTCACTTTTCACGTTTCACAATGGGAATCACCATAACTGAAATTAACAGCCGATGCAGTGCGGTTGCTTTGTCATGCCTGACGTCACGTATTGAATGCATCGTATCGTATTCAGAAACAAATTTGTTCTCATTTTGATCGGCATAGAAGATATAGTATTATTGAAGCTCCTGCACTATATTTTTCCTGGGAAACAAAGGAATTTGACCATGGCATTTCCAAGGAGTGATTTTGGGAACCCATGAGAATCCGAAATCGGGATAGCTGACGGAGATTTTAATACGCGTCCTGGCGAATGTGTTACCGGTTACCCACCAGGCCGTCGAACAGGAACAATGGACCGTCACAAATTACCTGACTTCAACACAGTAACGTCTAGCGCGCAAACCTCGCGCTGTAAGGGTTTAGCTGTTCTAATCCAGCTTTAGGCATGTTTATTGATTTTCAAATGAAATTTTGTGTCCGTCATGGAATAGTTATAATGTATGGAGCTCACATACATACCTAATTTTTACCAATGCATCTAAGAAAAAAAAATATTTTTTATGCCCTGATCGTGTAACCGGAATCCAATAATAGTTGATTGTTTCCTGCCACCTTTGAATAATACAGAACGACTGTCGATTATGTGGAGTGAGCTTTGAATAAGTTTTAAAGTGCTCCTGCGTCATTAGTAACTGCGTATGAAAATTGGGAAACGCACTACAAAATAGTTCTAGCGTAAAAAATGGCTTTATCTATCCTATTTATACAGTTACCTTACAAACGGACACAAACAAATGATTATCTCAAGTTTCAGTATCGATATTTGATCTAAAGTATTATTACAACACAGGTTATGCTTAGCGATTGTTCAACAAAATCTATTTGAAATTCACATTTTTCTGTTAAAGAAAATACTAAATTGGGGGTATTTAATCCCTCAGAAAGCATTAATCGAGTATGACTTTGAAAATTTGGTGAATTCCTTTGTTACGTTTTGGTAGGGCTAGTCCCCTGTAGTTAGTATGCAAATACCACCGTATAACAGTTATACTGACAACATCACCTACTGCTATTCGACCTCCTCCCCCGAGTACTGATAAATCCCGATCACGTCAATCTTGAGTCTTTAAGAAGGCAGTTAAACTTCCTGAGTCTGCACAGAAACTTCGCAACTGGACGTAAACAAAGTTACGCGTCACATCGCGTAGCAAATACATTTCGTTCAGTAATACTCTCACAGAGTTTCGTCAGCAGCCTACACATCTGAATATGTGATTTCCGAGTTTGTTTCCATGTTTCTTGTTTCATTTAGTGAGCTCGATATCCGGAGTGTAGACCAGTTCCTGCTTCAACTTCGCTCATTCGCTTTTAAAGAGTTTGAAACAGCTGATATTGACAGACTCAATTGGAAGAGTTTGCTGAAGAAAATTTCTAATGCGGCTTCATTTCAAACAACACAGTTGCCTTCCAAAAGTGCTGTATCCTACAAGAATTCCTCGGCTTGCTGGAACAAGTGTGAACTGAATGGTGATACCTGCTGGGTGATGCAATTGAAGGCTAAGCCGTAAGTGCAAAACCAGATATCTAAAACAACCTTACGATTATTCGAAAACTAATGATTTGTTTGATGAGGTGAGAATAAACAATAAAATTAAAGTATATGTGGTGATAATAATCTAGTTCTACTTTCTTCACGTCTGCCCTTGATAGGACAGCTCCGCGGCCATTTAATTTTCAAACCGAGCTATGTAAAGAAAGTAGGGAGAAGCATAAAGCAGTTCCTTGTTAGGTAACTCTTCATCTAGTAACATTCCGTCATATTTCCTTTAATAACATCCTCCGTCATGCCCTACACCAGGTACCCCTTACAGACTGATTCCAACACCAATATTTATATATAAAGATGAATGTATGTTTGTTTGTTCTTCATACAAATCCATAGTTTTCATCCAATCTCGATGAAACTTTGCACACTTATCCTTTGAAACAAGGAGAAAAATACTGCCTACATTTGGTTGAAACATTATGTGTACAAATAACACATATTGTCTCATAACTTCGAAATACGGCGATAGACAGACACGTTGGATATGGACGTCTCCGTACGGTGTTTCCGTGTAGTAAACTGGCAGTTCAGTGGTTAAAGCGCTTGCTTACGAAAGTCGTGGTCTGCGGTTCAAATCTCCGTGGAGGCTAAGATTTTTAACAATTGTTTTTCATCGTAAGAGTCAGGCCTGAGCCGTAGGTTATTCGGATTGAATGTTAAACTGTAGATATTAAAGAGTTAGGCGTGCAATGCGAGTCAAATCGTAGGTAGACTTGCAATGTTGTAGGTGTACACTTTTTTACGTTATAATGATCCCTCAGGTGTTGTTCGCATTCAGCGTGTGAGTTTGAAACACAGTAATATTATTATAAATACGGAAGTAAATCTCTGTCTTTTTGTTACGTTTTGACGACTAAATGGCTATATCGTTGTGATGGAATTTTATAAGGAAATCTGTATGAAGGGCACAGGATATTTTTTCCAGTATGATTAACAGTTGTAGTCACGAAATTTTGAGACCTTATGGAATGGTGACAGAAATATGTTGGAAATTGATTCTATTCAAGAGACAGGTTCGACGGTACAAAGATATAGTGATAGCTTTCCTGTCATATTATTCCGACTCGATATTGTTTGGGACTAGTGTTGCAAATTGAAAAAAAAATGTTTTTTTTTCAGAATTGTGAAAAAAACATGAATAAAAACCTGGCACCCTGTTTTTTTTCTAAATTTGTTTTTTTTTCAGAAAACAATATATTTGATAAATTATAGTTTTATTTACGGAAGTTACATTTTACACGTGTCTTTTAAATCTTACTAAATCGTATAATGTCTTACATAATGATTCATAAATGTATCTATATACATAACATAATTTCTTATCCATCCTCTTGGTCAGTACCACATTCACTAGTATTAGTAATACCAACACTAGTTCGGTTGGAGTCGGAATTTTCTGTTTCTTCTTCTCTCTCCTCTAGATCCATAACTTCAGAAGTAGTTACATTTTCTTTTACTGGTTGTATTGTACACAAAAGATTTTGAAATTGCAATTTTAAATTGTGAGCAAAGTACGCACTGTGCATAAAGACTGCGCCGATAGTTCCATATTACGGTCTTTTAAGTTTGAATTTAAATCTATTATCATACAAAATAGGAGCTTTATTTCTTTTCAATCGTTGGTTTATGCCAACGGTTGCAAGGAAATGATTCATAATAACTGACAATTTAATGACTCAGTATCACTATATGCTACGAGTTTAACGAGTATACGAATATAAGGAAACCACAATAAGTAATAAAAAGAGGCAAAAAACCGTTGATAAATTTAAAATTCCTAATTTTTTGAAAAGGTCTACAGATAAATTTGTAGGGCTGGCAGCATTAGTTCAAATAGTGAGTATCAATCCAAACAACGGGGATCCCTTCTCGTGCAACCTAGCATATTCGGGAAATCCCCGTTCGTAAAAGAATACTTCAGTCAACGTTGCCAATATTTTTTCCTACTGAACCATAAAAATATTGTAGGTTTAAAAATTAATATAAGTACTTAGCATAAACTCTAAAACAGTCATATTAAAAGATAAATGCCTTAAAAGTATGAAATTTAGTAGTTATGAAAAAAAACATGTCCAGAAAAAAAACATGTTTTTTTTCATAGTTTTTTTTCAAGCCAGAAAAAAACCGTTTTTATTTTACAACACTATTCGGGACCAATCCTTCGTTACCAACAACTTTCTATATTTAATTCTGGTAAAAAAAAAATCTTAATCCACGCGTAGGAAGTCGCGGGTACGGGCTAGTATATATATATATAAAAGAAATCCAGCATATACAAGAAAGTTTCCCCCACATTTCAGCGCAATGTCGCCATGCTATTTTTATTGTTACTTTCAGGGAAAATAAAGAAGGTCTGATATTTTTTGAATAGATCATGTGTGTTAGACTTGGTGGTAGTCGGCAAGAAGGATTTGACCATCATTATGCAAACTGTTTATGAGCATAAAATTTTACACGTATTTGTGGAGAATATATCTGTTTGCGGGGCATTATGACTGCCTTTGTTTTTATTCTGAGTACAATATTGCGAGTGAGAATGAGGAACATTATGTCTACACCTCTTATATCGATACTATTAACGTTTAGTGATCGTTGTGTTAAAAAATTATTTATTCATATTACGGCACCGTACCTCCGTTCTAAAAAATTATGCAGTTAAAAACTTTATTTTTTCCCGTATTAGTAGTATTTGAGAGCAATCATTTCAAACTTCACCAAAGTCAAAATTTGTAAAGAGAACGGTTAAACCAATGAGATATCCTGATACTGTAGTGGATGTCTCGATAAATTACAGAGTCTAACCCTGAATCGTTTCATGATGGTCCCAATTATATCTTATATGCACCCAGGCATCCAGGGTTGTCTCATATGCTGACATTATAAGGAATGACGCTATATATCCAATGAAAAAAAAAATAGTTGTTCCAAACAGACAACAAAACGGTCAATTTAAATTCATAATACAATTGGCAAACTACGGACGACTATATGTAAAGAGCTCCTCAACTTACCTGTATACAACCCAACAAAGAAAACATCTAACACAAGAAGTAAGCTCCCCGAAGTCTGCAGGATTAAACCCCCCATGGACCCAAGGAGGTAACCACTAATACCGAGGATCTTCTCCTGATGGAGATTAATAACTCCCAGGTGGCTGTTACTGGATTAACCATCTAACGCAATATGAAGTCAGTTCCCTAGAGGGTAGTGCACCAAAGTTTGCTGTACACTTATCACCAAAGTGACAACCTGAGATGGTTTTGTAGCAATTTGGCAGTAGATAGACAGAACATTCGCACTGAATTAGAAATTAATGCAGTAAAAAATGAAGCATCTCATGCAACAGATTATTAATGTTAGCGCAGTTTTATTGGTACGTCAGTAATTACTACTTAACTTTGAATTTAAGTAAGAGACCAAAATAAGCTTGAAAACATCTTACTTAAGCTCTTAACATATTTTCTAATGCATTACATTTTGGTATAAAGGTCTTATTAATCGAGAATGTAGATTAAACTGGCAAAGGTGCCGTCAGAGGTGGCAGGATAAAAAAATATAATCATTAAAAAAATGAGCAGTGTGAAATTTAGTGTAAGATGAAATAATAGGACGTAAGTCAATGCAACATGCTGAAACCTATTGGCGATTAGTGCGTCTTTATCGATTTGGCTTCATGTTACCAAACTGCTTCTCACTGCTCGATCTCAGGAAAATTCACTATTTAACTTTCTTGTACATGGTACTAAATTAGTCGATAAACCGAAGGTTGGCTCAGTTCTTCCGATGGAGGGATATTAAGTCCGTTTTTGAGAAAAAGGAATTTCAGTATCTTTCCTCGCAGTTTAATGTCGAATGCGAGTTTGGGAAAGATAACAGCATACCACTTCAAACAAAAGGATGTTTTATCCACAAGTGAAATGGCTGTAACAATTCTGGACGCTATGAGAATCAAAGTGACCTCGGATCTTGAAAGCGGGCACCTTGGCAGTATATTGATTTTGAACAGTGTTGTATTCTGGTGATACAGAGTGAGTTTTAGTGCCCGTCCTAACAGGTCCGTGCCCTAACGATGGCATCATACCGCGTGAGAACGAATGTCCGACACAATTAAGTGAGTCAGCTGTGAAGGTGGGCGTCATTTGTCGGGAGGCGCTTTCTTGACAGTTATCGACTAAGCCTGGTGCCAAAAATAGCGCGTTATGACCGCCTGCAGCGGCATGTGGGATCGGGAACCAATATCTGGACGCGAAGTTTGAATAGATATTGCCGCATCGCTGCTCAAAAGTTTCTCAGAATATGCAATCTACAATTCAAAAAGATGCAGATTAAAAAGCACCCTCCTGGTGAAGGGGGAAGGAGGCAGAAGTATATTAGTGTGTCCATTTTTATAATACGTGATGTGTCCTTTAGTGAGTCCATCTTTCACATGTGAGGTTCAAAAATTTAAATATTCCATAAAAACATCTGAAAGTACTGTGAACTATGAAAAATCGTATTTCGGAGAGGATGCTTTATCGTTTTAAACTCCATCGTGATGAATCGAATAGCCGAGTAATCGGTATAAATGGAATAATTTCTCTTTAAAAATACATTTTCTTCTGAATAAGAAAAGTTCAAAATGTCATTATGCTAGTCTCAGTATCGCAGAGTAAGTCTGATTAAAGCTGCCGTTCTTTAAGACCGGACACAAGCCAACGACCTTTTCATAAAACCTTTTCCTCGTCTCCATTGTGTGAGTGGAAGAGGGGGAGAGTCTCAGGGGATGGAGAGTACATGCTATCGATAGCGGTAGTCAATGTGTTTCCCAAGCCTGATTCGGGAAGATTGATTCAGGAGTTGTGGCAGCACTAGCTGTCGACAATTAATTATGTACCTATTTCAATGTAAAGACAGGGTACGAAAGTTAACAGGGAAGTTGTTTTGACGTTAGTTCCAGCCCATCGGTGTTGAAGGTACTTCAGGTGAGCGGTGTGACCGTGCAAATGGTGATACCTGCTGTCACAAATGATCACCTGTTTACGGTGGTTCATTAAATTATAATTTCATAAAATTGTGGCTTGGGAGAGGGGCAACGGAACTTTCTTCAGACGCCTTATGTTTGGTAACACCGTTGTGAACGGTAAATCTTCACCCCAGTCCACTGTGTCGTCACCTGCAACAGGTTTCCATTGGTTACCATTTTGGCGGCTGAAGATGCTGCTCCAAAAGGAGTTTGTTCTTTTTATTACAAATTGTAGCTCTTTTGCACGCGTTTTCAGGACAGTTGGTGCGGTAAGTGGGAGAAGGTTGGTGGGTCGGGATAAAGGGATGCACGTGCGAGACAAACCTAGTGTTGTAAACTGAAAAAAAAAAAAAATGTTTTTTTTTTCAGCTTTGTGAAAAAAAACATGAAAAAAAAACCCTAGCACCCGTGTTTTTTTTCTAATTTTTTTTTTCTTTTTCAGAAAACAATATATTTGATAAATTATAGTTTTATTTAAGGAACTTCCATTTTACAAGTGTGTTTTAAGTCTTACTGAATCATATAATGTCTCACATAATGATTCATAAGTGTATCTATATAGGTAATATAATTTTATTCATCCTCTATGTCAGTACCACATTCACTAGTATCAGCACTACCAACACTTGTTCGATCGGTGTCGGAATTTTCTATCTCTTCTTCTGTCTCCTCTAGATCCATAACTTCAGAAATAGTTAAATTTTCTTTTACTGGTTGTTCTTGTATTGTACGCAAAAGATTTTAAGATTGCAATTTTAAATTGTGAGCAAAGTACACACTGTGCATAAAGACTGCGCCAATAGTTCTGTATTACGGTCTTTTAAGTTTGAATTAAAATCTGTTATCATACAAAATAGGAGCTTTACTTCTTTTCAATCGTTTGTTTACACCAACGGTTACAAGGAAACGATTCATAATTAGGGACCGTGCGCAAACTACGTGGCTCGGTCCAGAGGGAGGAGGGGTTAGCTGGAAGGCAACGCTGGGCTACGTGGGAGAGGGGGGGGGGGTTCCGAGCCAGGCCACGTAACTTTCCTTTCGTAACATTTTTCACAGTTAAAATGAGGAACTGAAGTCACAACAGCATGTGAGTATTTATTTCCCTCAGTTAATTATATCCGTATGTAATTTACAATAGTCTGACAAGAGAATACAGTACAAAATGTCTTCTGGAATCAAAACGGAAGAAAGCTACGTGCTATGTGAGCGGGGGGAGGAGGGGGGGTAGGCAAAAGCCACGTAGGGCTACGTGGGGGAGGAGGGAGGGTTCACAGGAGGCCAAAATGGAGCTATGTGGTTTATGCACGCTCCCTTACTGACAATTTAATGAGTCAGTACCACTATACTCTGAGAGTTAACAAGTATACGAATATAAGGAAAGCCCAATAAGTAGTAAAAAGAGGCAAAAAACCGTGGATAAATTTAAATTCCTAATTTTTTAAAAAGATGTTTAGGTAATTATGTAGGGATGACAGCACTATTTCAAATAGTAAGTATCAATCCAAACAATGGGGAATGGGGATTCCTTCTGGCGCAACCTAGTCTCTTCGGAAAATCCACGTTCATAAAGAAAATTTCAGTCAATTTTGCCAATATTTTCGTAATTTTTTTTTTCCTACTGTACCAGAAAAATATAGTAGATTTTAAACTAAGATAAGTACTTAGAATAAACTCTAAAACAGTCATTTTAAACGATAACTGCCTTACAAATTTAAGATTTAGTAGTTGTGAAAAAAAAGGGTTCCAGAAAAAAACATGTTTTTTTTTCAAAGTTTTTTTTCATGTTTCTTTTTCAAGCCAGAAAAAAAACCGTTTTTTTACAACACTAGACAAACCAGTTGTTTATGGCATTGCCATTCGTCTGTACAGTTTGTCAGTAGGCGGTACCGTTGTGTGGGTGAACTTCGGTGTTGGATGTTTAGAGAGCGATTGCCACGTGCTATCAACACTGCAATGAACCGCTCGTTCAGGTACTCCTTCTACTTCCTCCAGACTGCATTCCTGCATGAGATATGTAGTAAAAGTTTTATAAGACCTGATTACTTAGAAAATCCATGGCTAGATTTCTTCTTGTTCTTAGACCGCATTCTTTTCTAGCTCTGATGATCTCTGATCTCGATTACGGCAAATCACGAAGTCTATTCAAAAGATCGGTTTGCTGGTCAAAATTGCGGAATTCAGATTTTAGATGAACATTGATTTCTTGCTCAGATCTCCATACAACGGTAAATGTCGTGAAACAATGGATAAAAATCGACGTATTGATACTGAAGGAAAGTAATTTCGATGGAAAAATAAATTTAAAAAAAACCCCAGTCGACAGTAACAGATGAAAACCACATTATGTTGGAACCGTCGGGAACAAAATCAGAAGAGATAGTTTTTTTTTTTTTTAATTTATTTCAGAGTCGAAGTAAATCAATCTATTTGTCGCCGACGAAGCTCAAGAACAAAATTGTTTTGTTTTCTTTAAATTCATAAATGAATATAATAATAGAAAAACCTATAATCTGGATGTATTTTTAAACTTTTTCCACTTTTTTCTTGTGGATGGATCCTCAGGTTTTAGCTCGACGTTTTATGGATAATATATCTCCTCCTCTTAGTTTGTAGATGGTTTACGATCCGCCAGGAAGGAGGGCCAATTGTCGACGATGAAAGAGGCGTTCTTGTTAGAGCAGTGTCAGCAGGCGAGGGACTCGTAAGAAGATATTACCTTGTGCTTCTTACGACATGCCATAGACTCGGGTAACGATCCCAGCCCTAAGCGCTCCATTACCAAAAAGTGCGGTGGGTCGTGTGACGGGTCATTTCCTGAGGGCGTCGACCGACCTGTCGATACCGACAGAGCAGCCTCTGGGACGCCAAGCTACCTGCCCAAGCAGATACGCAAGCACATTTTTACATCAGATACAAGCCGATTCTTCCAATATTACCCAAGCAAGAAACAAAAAAAAATCAAATTTTACATTAGTCCTTCTTATTATACAAAGATTATTTTTCGTTGGGGAATTTTTATCGGCAGTTAAAGAGTTTGATTTTCTAATGATTTTTGTTGCCTTGGCAACATTCATATGATGAATGAACAAACGTGAAGATGCAGTATATCTGAAGAGTTCTGAAGTATTGCTATCAGTATTGATTGTAACCGTTTCAAGATTAGTTTTACAGAGAGGTTACGATATAACACGTTAACGACGATAATAAATCCAAGACGAGGCACCGCTATTAATAAATCTGTATATCTTACTGTTTCAGTGTTTTAAAAATAATATTTTCAATCAAGAAGAGTTATAATTCACTGAAAAATCACAGCCATCAGTGTAGTGCAAATTTAGAACAGTATTCTTTGGTACACTTCTTACAGTACTATTCGGCAGGAAGAGAAATGAATTGCGCTAGCAAGAAAATAGCATCTTTCTGAAGTCATCAGAAGTCAGAAGTAGTGTTCAGATTGTCTGAAGCAGATGAGTTTACATAAAGGATAATCGACGGTTCTGTACTCTTTTTTTTTTTTTAATTGCTTAACGTCTCCTATAACAACTAGGTCTTTAGAGACGGGGGTTCTGTACTCATAGTTGAAAGTTGACTACACATGACTAGAAATTTAGTATTTTCTCCAATGAAACGTTAATGTTTTTCAGATTCCGCAGCAGAGTATGCCTGTCCTGTGTGGCGGGACTCATGCCATGCCAAGACAGTGGATGTTGCGCTCCACAGAACATGCTGACTTATCGCAGGATGCATCAGACTGTCGCCTGTGGCAAAGGTGAGATATTGGCTGACATCGCCTCTGGAGACACACGCCGGGAAAGTGCTACCAACACGGCAAGGCTCAGAGTGGAAGAAGACACCCGATGCCCTCTACATGGTTATGCACTAGTGCCATCGAGACTGAAGTCCCGATTTAGCTTCTTAATGACATCAACGCCGTTGAAATGAACACTAAACAGTGAGCGAATATCAGTCTGAGAGAAGAGAGTGCAACACAACATCGACTGGATCAAGCAGAAAGAGGATATATCACCTGGTTCTGAACAACCATGGCCCATAGGGAAGTCACTGAACGGACTTCGAGTTGGAGTTAACCGCTGCAGAGATACTTATCATGTCCACAATTCGGAATAAATGTACCTCAGACCTTCAATCAGCCAGTGACAATGCCATCTCATTGGCGGGATGACTACCTCGTATCTGATGCTGTCATCAACATGAAAAGAAGAAGATTCAGGTAGTAGAGGTTTGAGCCTTTTTCATCATTTTGTCTCTGTTATTAGGAAATTAATTTCAGGCACAAACACTACGCGGTGTTCAGAGGACACAATCTTTATAAAAATAAAACTGTATCTAGAGTGATAAATGGAAGGTTCTAATTACTTTGTTTGTTCTCAGAGTTGTACAACGTGAACCGTTTATCGATTCCTACCAGCTACAAGTAGCATGTTTTATAATCTATGATCTAAATCATATTACAGTGTGTTGAGATTACTTTCCTGGGATAAAGCCTCTTACCTTTGAGATACTAGCAGATCTATTTAAAGATCTTTTTTGACCGCATCTCCTGCTTGGACATTTCAGCGTCCACTGTAGATATTAACGGTACCAAGGTCAAGTGTTCTCTAATGGCGACCACAGAGGAAAAATACCTTAAAAAATTAAATATCATTCAACTTTTTTAAGTTACCTGATACGTCTCATTAACTTCCAAATAATTCATCAATCTATCAAAGGCCTACAATTAAACCTGCCAGAACCTTAGGCATCAAGAAGAAAAATTAAATTCGAAACTTTTTGTCATATTAATGATGTTGTGGTAATTGGCATTATTGAACGTTGTGTGACATACTTACTCCTATTAAAACGTCCCCAATTTCGAGCATGAAGAGTCCATTTAATAGGGTCTCACACAAGTTTCCCGGTTTCAAAGTCAGCCATTATGGAAAAACAGGGCGCACAAAAGCGCTAATGAAGAGATCGACCGTTGCCAATTAACCTTGTCCCTCGACCTCATTATACACTGCTGATAGATCAGACGACATTTATTTTCTTTGCGTCGGTCGACCATACGCTAGCAAGCACCTGACTCTCTAATCAGGTGCTTGATTTTACATAAACTCGTATGATGACGAAGGTCACACTGCCTCCTGGTTGTCAGCCACATGGGTCTGTCAGATGTGAATTACATTTGTCAAATTGCCAATTTTTAAGTTTGTTCGAGTGTCGAAAAATTCCTCTTTCACTGAACAAGAAGGATAATTCAACACTGAGCGTATGTATTCATTGTCTATATGTGAAGTCGTGTACACGATTAAGTTCTTTAATAGGAATTGGATTTGCTACGTTTACGCCATCATCACCATGATGATCTTGAACAGTTTCCAAACACTGAACGGTTTTGCTTGGAACAGAAGCCTCTCCGACATCCCCTGCCCATCCACCAACTCTCTTCTCCTACTGTCAGCCAATATCCTCTCCTTTCTACAAAAAACTTTTACACTACTTTCACCCATCTGTCCCTCGGCCTTCCTCTGTACCTCTTCCATTTCAACTCCATGCCCAGCATCTTCTTTGGTATTCCCCTCTCACATCCTCTCCACATGACTACACCATTGTAACTTTGATTTCTTCATTATTTTTTGCGAAGGTTCCTCCTCGACCATCTCTCTGATTTTCCCATTCTAGCTCTTCTCGTTACTCCTACCATACTCCTTTGAAATTTTATTTGCATAGTTTATCCTCTCCTTTTTCCCCTCTTTTTCAACACCAATTTTCCAGATCCGTATTTCAAAAATGGCATAAAGTAAGTTGAAATATAAACATTGTCGTATAAACACAACGTTTCGACAGCTGGCTCTGCTGTCTTCATCAGGTGTCAGATAGCCTTAGGTGTTGCAAGCTTGGTGTATAGGCAGTAACACTAAGCTTGCAACACCTGAAGTATCAGACACCTGATGAAGACAGCAGATCCGGCTGTCGAAACGTTGTGTTTATACGGCATCATCCGGCTGAACATTCGATAAGGTTGTATTTCATCAGTGCGCAGGGAAAGTCTCCACTCACACAAAGTGAGTTATTAATATTAATTTGATTGCGATGAAGCACACGCTCCGGTGATTGCTTCCTTTCGTTTTTGCGGCACATCCCTAATCCATATCAGACCTCTATTACGGTTAAAAAATCAATCTGCACATCTTCCTCTTTCATTTAGCTCCATCCCGTTTCCTCCATTTTCCTCAGTCCAGCTTCCCAAATATTTGAAACATTTCACTTTATTCAGTTGCTCGCCTCTAAGCGATATGTCTGTGGCTGTTCTAGTTACTTCATTCTTTCTTGCTGAGAACTTCATGCCCTCTCCCAGATATCCAGTTTATACAGTTCTTCTCTTTCATCTTTTCCACAAAGTAATAGGTCTTCAGTAAATAATATTGCTTTCTCAAATGCTCTGCACTACCTTCTTTGAATAAGAATTATTGAAATAATTATTATAAGACTCACGTAATTTCTTCAGCAGTTGGCTCGGCCTTAATGTTCTCGTGGATTGTGGAACACAGTATTTTGGTTTGTATCAGTAATTTGAGCGTAGTGTTAAAAAGTAATTTTTCAGAGTGTTAGGTAACGCAGTTGTTGAATCCGAAGGCCCTTAGCACACAGCGAAGAACATCTTCAATGGCCATAGAACCAAACGCTCGTTTCACCAAAGCCGTTAGTGTGAAATGATTTCCGGGATATCATTACATCTTTGTCATAAATTGAGTCTTTTTGTGTCAATTGTGCTATCGTTAATGGACTTGACCATTAGCAGTTAAACATTTTCCCTGAAAATACTGCGTTAAAGATCCGGAGATTCCTGAAATCTAATTGTCGCAGTAACCTCATTTCTCGCTGTTAGTGTTCGCAAGCGTGTTTACTGGAACACTCGATCTGTTAATGGATTCTATTACAAATATCCACATACAATCAATAGCTTGCCTTGTGCCCTCACAACACTGAATAACATATGTTCCGCTACTAGTAATATAATAAATTATCAAATCAATAACAGAAATAGTGCTGCGATATAAAGTGTTGCAGTAATATTAAATAAGAGCCTTATTCATTTCGCTTCTGATTTATTTTGCGTTTATTCACTGTAGTTTACTGCTACACTTAGAACAAAATCTTGCTGCACAGATACAATCTTAACATTACTGGATTAGTTATAATATTGAACATTCCCTGGAAGTCTTTTTAAAAATCGGATTTCAATAATATAAAAAGTGTTAAAATTAAGGTTTACACTCTCACACGAGCTTCCACGAATCAACGAAAGGATTTTTTTCTTTAACGCGATTCAAAGACACTGGAAGCGAGCAAGCTGTCTTGCATCGATTCAACATTTCAAACAGCTTTGAACGACAGATCGCAAAATTCTTATAAATGCTGCCCAATTAGACGTATGATTAAAGTATGCGTGATCTTACGTAATATTTTGTTACTGACTTAATTCGTTTTTCATCATTACTACAAAAAATATTAATAAATGTAAGAAACTGTGTTATTTGAAGACTAAACACTATCAGCGATTATCTTTTAGTAAGCTAAATAAAAAGATATAATAATGCTAAAAAATTAATTCATTAAAGTATAACACATTTTTTCCCCCGTCTTCATTTCATCGTTTAAGACAGTATAAATGGTTTTACAAACTTCATATACAATAAATGATACAGCTGCGCTTCAAAGATTGAACAAATAGGGAAGACTTCTGAAACTGTGTCCGATAGCTATAAACCATACAGTTATGAGTAATGTTTTTTTTTTTGTGTGTATCCTGATTACTGTATTACGTTTTGATATTAAAAAAGAAGTTCAAAATCGGCTTTGACATTACGCAAGGTTTTGAAGAATTTGTCTTTTTTACCATTTTTGTAACATCTGTTCCATATTTCGCTTGAAAGTGTAAAACTGTTTATTGAAGCATTAACACTACTATAAACCTACCATTGTATGACTGATATTTTATTCACTAAAAATATTACTTCTGAATTTATACATTCTATTGTAATTGTGATTTCCATGCCCGCGATTTTTTCTTTAAGTTCGAACGATCACTGAATTCCAGCGAGAATGAAAAAAGTAGTTCGTGTCACGCATGTGCGCGTACATCTCATCGAATCTGTCTACAAGCCCCGAGGCTAGACGCGAGTCGCGAGTGTAAATGCGGCATTACAGGTGAAGTCATCAGGCAGACATTGTTGACAGATCTGCCGAAACCCTTCTTATTGCCCTTTTATTTATTTTTTCCTCCTTCTCAATTTTCTCGCTGTCGGCGAACCTAATCCTCCTCGGTGAACAGAATTCCTCCTACCAACAGGTAAGAATATAATTAACTTTTCTCCAAATATGCTGAATAAAGACAATTTCTTAGTGGTAGAACATTTGTATCAATAAGCAAACATCGAAAATAAACATGGCAAGATTAAGTGCTACAACATGCCAATATAAATATTTATAGAGGGTCTCTTTATTTCGATACGGATAAACTACACAATTTTTCATGAAAGTTGAATGCCAAAACCAGAAACAAATGTTGTCTGAATACGTAAAACTAAGAAAATATTATGATAATAAGACAGGAAAATAAATGTAGAGAGCTAACTTCTTGTAGCAATAATTTACGGTTCACGTTCCATCGATTTAATAATTTGGCTATCGAATCGTGTCTGAATTATCCATACCACGATGTTGATGGGGGAGAAGTCATCGAACGAAGCTTGTTTTAATGAAAGAATGGAACCGTTGTGCGCTAGTGCACGATTCGTCTACATCCAGTTAATGAACTGGTCTAATTAAGCACGAGCGTCGTGCACAGCGCGCTCTGGCCGAAGGCTTGGGGCATTTCATATTAACGCTCTCTTCACAGCGTGCAGCAACATTCCACGTCACAAGCTGTGGTCGGAAAAAATGGAGAGAGTCTAATGGTACTGAACAGTTTTCATTGCCTTGGGTACTTTAATCTCACCGTTCATCGTAGTTTCTATGGTTGGTACAGGCTAGTGGGTCATATTTTATAATGTAATAATGTTAGAAGGAAAAAAAAACCATAGAGGCAGAGAAAGATTAGAGTATATGAAGCAGATAATTGTGTTACGTTAAGACGAAGAGATTGACTCAAGACAGAAACTGATAGAGGATTGTATCAAACCAGTCGAGAGGCTGCTGTGGAAAAAATGATAAAAAATGTAAGTATACCGCAAAATACTTTTATTCGGTTACAGAGAGCAAGTATCAGAAAAAAATTATGTATCGTAGTAAATCGTTACTCTCGCCATTTTTCGCATAGGCCTTGAGCTGACCAGCCATTCTTCGCACGACTACACTTTAAACTAAAATCATGTTCGTTGTTCTCTTTTTTTTTCATTTATTTCAGTTCAACGAAATGTTATGTATCCGTCAACTGCCTCTTTTACATAACATGGAACTTATAAGTCACTTCAATAGCTGAAAATAAGAAGCCACACCCTTTTCTAAAATATAAATTTGCATTTAAAAATCTATTAACCAAAAAAATCACAAAAAAAATAATTTTATGTAAGATTATAGTTACTTGGTAGCCCAAATTTACATTTAGTTCTTCGTGCTCAAAATAAACTGATCTATCGGAGCAACATATAACTGCTACCAACCACATACAATTCTAAGCATTTATCTGAGGCATGATGCCGTCAAGAAAAGTATTTTTTCGCGTCTTCTCAATTACATGACAGATATTATAGTCGTATGAATTCATGTTTTTGACACTAATATCAAATGATTTGCAAAAAATGTTTGAACTAAAACGACAGTTTTTAAATCGTTAAATATGCTACTAATGAACTGTCATCTTGTATATTCATACAAACATCAGAGATCTGTCTATAAAACAAAGAGAAAAACGCATCGTAATATATTTTACGAAAACGGAATAGTTTTAATGGAATTTATATTGCTCGGCCATTCAATAGGTTAGATAATTGTTTTTTCAGTTGTCTAAAAGTAAATCGCGTTTATAGTAGTCAGATTAGTTTGGCGACATAAGATAAAAAAAATAACTTAAAGTAATGGTATATGAAATCGAATATTTATTCATATTGCTAACCCATAACTACAAAACATTAACTGTAACTTCGTATGCATAGTTGCTGGAGAAAGGCTGTTCATAGCAATATTTCATACTGTGGGATACAATAACCAAACATGTTTTTCATTTGATTTATCTAACATAATTTTTGTGAAGAAAGCCAAAATCATTCATAAGTGTCGGGAGTAATGAGAAATTAAAATAAGCCTCATAGATTTATTTATTTGGAAAGTGAATTTAATAAATTATTGCATATTATTATTTTTATTGGGAAGGGTCATGTATTTGAAATAATCATATGTCCTCCGTAATACTAAAATGTTAGATGTAAACGTAAGTAATAGATTTGGTGGTTGAGTTTTTCATTTAATTTCTATTAATAAATTTGTTATTACAATTAATTTTTGTTTCATTTCCTCAATGATATATTATTCACTTGTGTATTAGAGCTACAGTGGCGAAAATTAAAAGTGCAACACCCAGACTGAATTGTGATAAGTGAATTAAATTTGGCCCCAAGTATCTCCATATGAAGAGTATTAAATGAATAAAAATTGAAAGTTTTATATGTAATAGTATAAAAATTACGGGGCTATTTATCTTTTTTTACCGTATAAGTGGTGAACAGTGTGCTGTAAGATGACACTTTTTGTCCACAAGCAGTGGCGTAGTTAGGTCAACAAGGGCCCCGGTGTGAAAAAATTTATTTTGGGCCCTCAGGCCAGATGGACGACCTTTTTTTTTTTTTGCTGGCAAGGGCCCCCTGAGTTGAGGATGGGGCCCTTGAGTATTGCTTAGGGGCCCCCTGAGCAGTGAGAGGGCCCTTAGTGAGGAACTTCCTGTGTCTCAGGGGCCCCCTTAGACGACTGTATAGCTTTAAAAAAAAGGTCGCCAGTTTGCCATGAACCTCTGGCCTTTGAACTGCGCTTGGGGGCCCCCTGAGCGTAGGGGACTGGACTGGACTGCCTGGCACCATAGTAACTACACTCCTGTCCACAAGTTCTTGTTGGCCTAGTATACCAAGGCGAAGAGTGACGACACCCAAATGTCTAACTATGAGAGAGATCGGAAAATTTGCACTTCTGAAATGGGTGCATCATATCGTGAAATTTCCCGGATTGGCCGTAGTGCAATGTCAGTATACAGACTTGTTACACACTAGATGAATGAAGGATCCAGCACTCCTAGAACCGGTACAAGTCCATACAGAAGGACAACAGCAGGTGAAGACCGCAAATTGTCTGAGTGCTGGCAGACGGGTTATAGCAGGCCAGATCCAAGCATTCGTTACTGAAAGAGCCACCCCCTGGACGATTGTAAACCAACTGCTTGGAAGCTGGGATACACTCTCTGACACCTTTGCAATGTGTTCCATTAAGCTGATTTCATTGCCAGCATCGTCTAACCTGGGGTAATCCAAACGCAAAATGGGCATGTGAATGGCTTATGTTTGTGTTTAGAGGCGAGTCTTTATTCTGTCTGTGGCAAAGCGATAATCGACAACATGTACGCAGGCGCAGTGGAGAAACGGTTTACCCAGCTCTGATTTCAGAATGTCACACAGGTCCAACCACTGGTGTCATATTTAGGGGGCAATCAGTTTCGACAGCAGGACTGAATTTTGAAGGCACAATGACAGCCGATCACTATGTGGATGGGGTGCTGCACCGTATTGTGAAACCTATCATGTCCACCATCCAAATCGCATCCTCCAACACGATAATGACCGTCCTCGTACTGTGGCCATCACATTACAAGCCTAGCAAGAGCGTAGGATCACAATGTGGAAGGCAAGGTCCCTAGATTTACCTGTATGTATGGGATGTCAGGAGTAGACACATTAGATCAAATGGTCGCCCAGCACAAACTGTGAAACCACTGACTGCACAAGATATGCAGGCGTTGAGAGACATACTTCAAAAAGACATCTGAACACTCATTGATTCAATGTCGGCAAGGATCCATGAATGTATAGGTGCTAGAGATGGGCGCAATTCTTTCTGACAACTGTATCTAAATGTAATAAACTTAACCTGACTCATTTCAATATATCAACATTTCTTCTACAAAGTTTCCTAAAATTCCATCATACCTGACATGGTGTTACTCTTTTAATTACCGCCTGTGTATATGAAGAAGATCGTGTTGTTACTACTTAACGAAATCTTTATTTTTCACCTTCGTTGTCTTGTATGAAAGTTTCTTTTGCTAATTATTGTTTAGAGTTTTCACTATATATTTCAATGTACCGGAGTACGCTTCGCAACATGCCTATTCATGTCACTATCTATTCGTTAAGGAGACCGCAAGACACACGATACACAAAATTAAACCCTCACTGTACAAGTTTTTTTTTTTTTTTTTTTTTTTTTTTTTTTTTTTGCTTATGGCTATACGCCTCGTCGACGCCGAGGTCATTAGAGGCGGGATGGGACTGAGGAAAAGGAACGGGAAGGAATTCGGCCATGGCCTTTTGGAGGAAGGATCCCGGCATTCGCCTAGAGTGATTTGGGGAAACCATGGAAAAACCCAAATCTGGATGTCCGGACGAGGATTCGAAACGCCGTCCTCCCGAATGCGTGGCCAGAGCCATTGTACAAGTATTAACCTATAATGTAAGGACTGTAGTGAGACAAAGTGTGCTGCTGTTCCGTAGCAGAAGTGCAATATCCGTCTGAAATTCTACCGTTGAATTTCTTAACAGATACTCAGCTGCAGAGAATTATGGCAAAAATTTAAAAATGAGAGTTGTTACAAAAGTCATGCAATTCTGCTTGAAATAAATAATAAAAGGCAGCGCCCGTCACAAGGGACGATTTTAAGGTGATAAAATATATATCTGTTGCTTGTTTTGTGTCTAATGTTGTTAGCAATAAGACAAATGTGTTTTATTTTAAGAAGTTAGTGGAGCGTTATCTATTGAGACGAGCAGCGAATACCACGAGTTGGGAGACCACAATGCGAGGACACACGAAAATACATGGAAAGAATGATATTGGAATTGTATTATCAAGAAATTTAGAGCTTGACAGTTTCACTGTTTGAGGAAATCATGTTAGAGTCAATAAATAAGTGGTTTGAATAACAAGAATGAAATTTGTTATCATAAACAAGAGTGACATGATTTGTGTGTTGCACAATCTATATTGTTCGTAGTTTAACTATTGAAGTTGGTTTCTAATTTATTTTCTGTTGCATAGAAATCAGAAGCGGAACATAACACGGAAGATCTTTGAATAAAACGATCAGTAATTAAATCAGGTACCACCAAGAAAATGTTGAAAGAAAAACGGTAGAAATGTACCCTCTCTGTTGGTGGACAGAGAAATAATTAATAGGATTCATTTTATGAATTTAACGACAGTGCACAAGAGACTCATATTTCGGCTTTCTCAAAAAGGGAATGACGTTGGTCAATTAGTAACAACATTTATTGGTAAAATTTCTGCCAGGTTTGAGTCATGTTACACAATCAGTGATGCTTATTTTCTGAGAGCAAATAAGTTAAACTTGGTGCCGAGCATGCCATGCTGCTTGGGTGGAGGCAGGCCTTACCCGTCACCGAGAGAACACCCTCCTTGAGACAGTGAAGACGGACGAGGGAAGACGTCACACAGGGAGGACGGCAGCGGCTGCCTAGGGAGCAGGCATGAGGAATCGGCGACGTCCTGACCTGTCCAAGACTCCCCAGGGCCTCGACACCTGTATTTTCGTTTGGTGGGAATAAGCCGCCACCATGCGTTTAGCCATTGTTCTTCATATACACTATTAAGCGGCAAGAGGAAAGACCCTCTCATGTATTTCTCATTTGTAACTAATGAAATATATTTATTTGTACTCAGTCATAATTCATTTCAATAAAACTAAAGTTTTATTTTGCATAGTAAAAAAATTAGCCTCAAATAGTTTCAAAACATTGACTTATTTGTTTTCCGTAAAAAAAATAAAAATAATAAAAAAAAAATAATAAAAAAAAATATAAAAAAAAATGTAATTGTAATGTGCGTCTTTCCCACGAAAAAGAAAATGACATCGCATGGCTTGTTCGCTATGTAGTTGTGTTATTAGTACTTAGCAAGTTTTTGTTTATTATATTATGTAACTTTATATGTGTCTTATCACATTTTAGATTATTACGTAGAATTATTGGCATCCTAAATAATCCACCTTCTAATTTGAGTTTTCTTTCTAAATACACATTTTTTTAAATACATATAAGTCTGCAACAGAAACTCTTTTTTCATGTTGCAGTCTTTCTTTTTCAGCCTGCTCAAGAACATCATCAATTGTAGCAGTCCTCGATGTATTTGGAGAATGAAATGACTACTATGTATTTATTGCTAACCTTAAAATTATGAGGGATCCATCTGCAATCGCATTTAATTCTGAATATGTATTTAGTATAATTTTGTGTCAGAATTAAAATACTACCTCCGTAACGAGAGCAGTTAAGCAAGTGGACTGATCTGGAATGCTTTTATATGCCGACATGTCACGATGTGTGGTCGGAGCAACTAATATACGATTCCAATCTGATAGAATACTGGTAAGGGAATCTAGACGTCAGTAAGACAATAACTCAATTCACACAGTATGTATACTTGAAGAGTGCCACAAACGCTTCACTGTCCTGAGTTGTGCCAATTCGATAAACGCCAGTACCAGTTACGATTATTATCTTTTTGAGATAAAACAAAGGCGGAATGAACGGCGACTTACAATTCTACCACTAATCAGTTAAGGACATAGAAAATATTTATTACCTGATTTGTGAATTGGGAATATAAACCTCTATAGAAAATAAATAGTATTCAACGCTAGGACTAGGTGAATTAGTCAGATTAATCTATGTGAAAATGAAACGAACGTTGCCATATAAATGCTTGTAGATGGTACGATGACAGCCAAGTACTAGGGTGCTGCAACCTATTGTGATATCGTTCATGTACACCATCCAAACCGCATCATCCAATAGGATGATACCTATCCTTATACTGTGGCCATCACAACACAAGACTTTCAGGGGATTACAATCAAATTATGAACCGCATGGTCCCCAAATTTATCACCAATAGAGCATGTCTGGAATGCCAGGAGTATATATAGTAGATCACCCAGCACAAACTGTGCAGTTACTGACTGAACAAGACATGCAGGCGTAGAGAGACATACCCCAAGAAGACATCCGAACACTTATTGATACTATGCTGACAATGATCCACAAATGTACAGGTGCTCAAGGTGGGTGCATTTCTTACTGACAACTATGTCTAAAGATAATGAACTTGGCCTGGACCATTTAAATTTGCTATCATTTCTTCTGGGTATGATCCTGGAAATATCTACAAAGTCGCCTAAAATTTCGTAAATCCTGCCTGGGTGTTGAACTTTTAATTTCTGTCACGACTAACGCGTATGTATTTTCCCTGTACTAAGACCAATTTGGAGAATTTCTGTTGTAATATGAATATCGTTGTAGCTGTTTTGTTTAGATAAAATTTAAAGTGCTGAATTGAAGAGAGCGTAAATTTTACCGTGCAGAGTTGAATCACAAACACTACTTCCCTCGGTAACCTCTGAGTACCCTTGCACTGCTGCTGCCGTACCGATCTCCCTCCCATTGGTTGCTCCCACTCTTCACGTGCTGCGCTTACGCAGGCAGATCGACCGTGACAAGTGGATTCCAGCCAGCCTTTACGGATCGCTAAAACAACCTTTGAAACGGCCCGGAGGACGGGGATTCAATAAGACGTAAAGGAAAAAAAAGAAAAAAGAATTCCCGGACAAGATGGTGATTCAGAGAGGAGAGAGGTTCTACTAAAAAGTAGTGTGTGAAGTATAGTAGAAACTTGCATAGTGTCAGGCTTTACAGCACTGGAAATCAGTAACGTTTTATGGCATCAGTTGAGAGCCTTGATTGATTTACGAGTATGTTAAATCGTGAATACTGCAGCCAATTTTGTTGTTATTTCAATGTGTGAAATGTTCAATATATAAAAGATAAAATTTAATCGTTTGTTCTTGGAGGAGATTGATTATTACTAATTTTGATAACTAAATTATTAATGATTGTATAATGAGTCACCTTGAAGGGATTTCTTTGCATTTACAAATATCAATAGTTCACTGTTTCACAATTTAACGTCTATTTTTTTTTAATGACACTTTTAAGAAATCTACGACCCGATCCCGGCCTATGTTCCTCGTGCGTGCCTGCTGCCCCACCAGAACATTCCTTTAACTATATATCAACTACCAAAATATAGTTCTTTCTTATGAAATGAATTCTGTTGAAGGCTCTCAAAGGATACAGAGTTCCACAAGATGTTTATTTGTATAAGTGTTAACATCTCTCTTATAGTGGGAATACGTTAGTGCTATTAATTGTCTCATAGAACAAGTCAGTTTGTTTCTTTAAACTGATGAGTCTTTCGAGAAAAATACTGAGTAGAGGGATGTTAACTGATCTTATGTGGGTTACTCTTTAAAATTTCATACCGCCAATTGCACAGCGGTGTTCCCCCCCTCCCCAGCCAGACAGCCGACAGTTTTGAACAGATGAGTTATATGCATTGATCTCAAATCAGTGGAAAATAAAGAGAATATCCAACTGAAATTTTCTTGTTATTACATTTAAAAAAAAATCATGAACAGCGACTACTTAATGTGTGGATTCAATAAGAATAACTTACTTTAAATTAATTTATAATTATTTAAATTCCATTACCAACAAAATTTCACTGATTATATAGTTGAATGTAAATGATTCCATTGTTTTCATTTCTTCAGACCAAGCACCAAACGCTTTTTAGTAACTGAAATTCACCTCTTCACCTATCCAAACAAAAACAATTCTTATAAAATTGTGCCAAGTCTCATGGCTGTAAGTGACAAAAGGTTATATCTTAGTCTGAGACAATTATAAGTTTTGCAATGATTATTCACTTCAGATTCTAAAGGTGACTGATCTTGGTGTTATCGAATTAAAAAAAAAATATTATGTGGCTATGATGCACGCCCATTTTAGTATAATAAACTGTAAAACCTCTGCCTAAATAGATGTAAATTAACAGTTTGTTTCTGTAGCTTTGTTATTCTATATCAATACTCAAAACAGAAGAATTTCGTATCCTCTTGGTGGAAAGCCCCGATTGATATTAAGATCTAACTATTTTATTGTAGTCAGAAGTTTGGCAATGGGATACCATACGATGTATAACTGATGTTTTTAAAAGACACACTCTTTTTAAAACATACACTTTTCGACCTACCATTGTTACATTTTAATCTGGCAGTAATTAACGTAACCAATACACGATACGTCTTTTTACCACTAATCAGTGAAACTAAGTATACGAAAGAAGCAATTTTTTCCCTAGCATTGTATTTGTATTATAGGTTTATTCAAAGTTAAAATTCAGGCTGATTAGAACTGTAACATGAATAAATTACTTGTTGCTTCAAATATTGGTGAGCCAGTAAAATTAAGTATAATCTTTGTTGAACGGCTGACATTAATATAAAGAAAAAATCTTTTTGTGTTCAACTACGAAATTGCTCTTATTAATTCTTATCATGTTGAGTCTTCTAAGAAACTCCATCAGTCCGTTATTAATTCAACTAACACAGTGGTTTCGCTACGTTGCTACCATATATCGGGTTTAGCGGTTGAATGTCTGATACTTCTCTAAAGATCCGATTACTAGTATTGAGACAGCACCACATTTCTTTTATACTATTAATTTTTTGCTCCTACCCTATTTAAGGTAACGATACACAGCGCAAATCTTAAGTCACATACAAAACCTTCAAACTGCGGACATCCCGTCAACATTTTTCTGTAATTTTTATGTATGCTAGATTATAGTTAAAATAATTTAAAGCTTATAACAAATTTTAATTTCTTGTCTCAGTGTCAGGTGATATAACGTTATAAGGAACGTCTTAAATTTTAAGTCAGTCCCCAAGCGCTCAAAATTTTGTAACTCCATCCAATATTAATAAACTAGATGTATGCCTTTAATCTTGCAAAGTTGCAGTGTACATATGTTCTTTAAAGTGTCTAAACTGCCATACGATAAATAAAATGTAACTCCATCAAAAACTGTTGAGGAGCTTTTATGCTGGAACAAACATAATTCCATTACACATTTATGTTACTATAGATATTGCGAAAGTGCGTTATTAAAAGGATGAAAATTTAAGTGGAGGTAAGTGCAAGACGAAAAATAATATGGCGGTATAATAGAATAAAGAGTTAAAGCAGCCCATTTTCAATAAAAAATACGTATGGACATCATTCAAGAATTCTTGGGATATATCTTTTTTATTTCGATGCCAAAAATCATGTGATATTTCTTTAATAAGTTGCAGGACCCGATTCAGTTTACCGCACGCAAAGTGCATTGTCTGCCTACCCGGCAGTGTAGAAATTAGCGTGTTGGTTCCGAGAGTCACCTTTCGATTTGAACAATGGTAAACGGGACTGTGCCTGTCCTGTGTTGTTTTCAGCACTGCGGATAGTGGAGAAATATTTCATTCAACTATAGAAGTAAGATATAAACCTTAAAAATTAAAATATGCGAATGAAAAACATTAAATTCATGGAAGAATTGTTCACACATTCGTGAAATGAGTTAGAATTAAGTTCTAACCTGCTGTTTCTACACATTCAGTTGAAACTTGAAGAAATAGTATGGGGGGGGGGGGTTGTGTAGTTATTTATCCATGCTTTAAACTGCATCGAAGCTTAAATAATTACTGGAAGCTACATGTCACACGCAAAACCGTGCACGAAATTATATATATTTTCTTTTTCTAGCTGTCAACAGTCTCTCGACTGGTTTGATGCAATCCACCATCTCTTCCTATTTTCCGCTAACCTCTTCATCTCAACAGATCTCTTACAGCCCACGTCCTCGATTATCTGCTTCATATATTCTAATCTCCGTCTGCCTCCACCATTCTTAGATTTGACTGTTCCCTCCACTAACAAATTAACCAATCCTGCATTTCTTAAAATTTGATCCGTCTCTTCTTTCTGTAACACTCTTTCACAAACTTCTCACCTGCAATTTCCAAAATACATTCACTTCGTACTTTAATAGTACACTTAATTTTAATTATCATTCTATAGCGCCACATTTCAAATGTTTAAATTTTCCTTCATTCTGGTATTCATAAAATCCACGCTTTGCTAGCATAACGCATAGAGTTTTAAAAACTTCTTTCTTTGTCCTAGAACAATCTCTGAAATTAAAATATTTCTTTTTTCAATTTTTTTTTCTATTTCTGTTCTGCTTTTAACACAATTCCTGCTTCAGCTATCGGTTGTAATTTTCCTCTCTAAGTGACAGAATTCACTTACTTCTCCTATTGCTCCCAATCCTACTTTTTAAATTTAGTATGGATTTACTACTATCATATCTGCGACATTTCATCACTTTTGTCTTGATTAGTTTATACTTAGTCCAAAACCTTCCTTCATTTTTTTCACGCCATTCAGTATCTTCTGAAGAGCTTCAGTCTGTTCTGCTAACAGGACAATGCCATATTAAATTCTAAATATTCTGTACACATCGGAGGATAATATAGTACGCAAGCTTATGATTAATAATGATGGGTCCTGAGATCAAAATATAGATAAAAAATAAGGTTTACGATAAATATTTGAAGACATTCGTGACATTTGATTTACCGCTATAATATTAAGAGACGTGAACTGCAAATATTTTGTTAGTAATCAGTGGATATGGTTGTCTTGTGCAAACGAGAAATTCACAGTGTGAAAGATTTTAACAGATGATAGAATGCAGCTAGGGCGAGAGTCAAATTGATAATAAGCTTTAGTTGCCGCTCAAGAGAACAAGGGCCAGCTGTCGACAGCAAGACAAATAGCGGACGGACCACCGGCTAGGTAGAACTTAATAGGCCTGGCCAACGGCAAATGCTCACGATTAAGCACCTGCTTGTCAATTCTAGCTGAGAGAGAAGAGAAAACTCGAGTATGACGGACGCCGGCGCACAGCCGGAGGATTTATTTTTGGTTCGTAAAACATCGGAAGAACTCTGATGATCCTACTATAACGTTATATCGTTATATCGTGTATTGTAAGTATCTAATGTTTTGTAAACGAGGTTCCACGGTATTTTGTAAATTAGAGAATAAATAGTTTAAGTTGGTAACACACAATTTTAATGTTAGCGATTGGCAACACTGCCTCCGCGGCAGACGGACTAAGGCTGTAAGAGTGTGTGGAAGTGAGATGGCCACAGTATTTTTTGTTGTTGGCGTATAACGTCCCTCAAAGGCGACTGCTAAAAAAGGAAAAGTATTTTTTATTATTGCGTTATAATAGTGTAATATGTACTGGTTTACCGAAAAGCTAACACTGTAATGGTTCGAATAAAAAACTGACTGCAAAATATATCTAGTAAAAAAAATTGAGTGTGGATTAGTTTCGTTCATTTCAAACTGTTTGCATCAGCATTGGAGTTTCGTTTTCCTATTAAACCTTACGTGTAACGTGTGCTATCGTCTGAGATACAATGCTCGAATGGTTTGGCAAAATCCAAGACGGGCTCCTTTTGCGGTAATGTGTTGAGGTGTTGCTTATGGGTCAGCAAATGCAGCCTATCTTGGAATGAAAGAAAATACAAAAATGCAAGGGTTACGTTACGTTACTGATTCAATCGCAGGTTCTTTGAAAAATGGCAGAACATTTTGTTTCTGTAAATGACCGGAGGGGTATAGTGGATAATATTTGTACCAACTGTAATTTGAATTTTTCCATGTACATGACTGATGCCCTGGAACATTTCTGGAAAGAAATAACACCTGTCGATCGGTTTTCAAAAAGAAAATTGGAGACTATGTGGATAGATCGTTCTGATTCTGGTTTCTATCGACGGAAGAGTACGGGGCTAACCATCTCTGAACAACTTCATAATGACATACTTGTTGATTTTTCATGTCAGAATTGGTATTTGGAATTTTCTAGCATCGACAGGCAGTTTGTGGGTCAACCACCTGAATCAAATTATCAGTTCGAAATGTGTTGATATAGAACTTCGATAATCTACGACCTCAGTGTGACGCTTCTATTGCTACACTTGTGATGAACTCATCACGACCACGTGTATCGTACGGTAAGAGACAAAGCTAAGAGTGACTTTCCATTCCTTAGTCTTCTCAGTCACCTGGAAAGCTACCCTGCAGAGCAATTTACCGAGATATATGGACTGCTATTGCTACTGATATCATTTTCTAGAGCTAACAAATACTTCAGTGGGGTACCAATATCAGAAATATTCCAGTAGTTTCCTTGTTAATTCATTTCTACATATAGGTCGAAGAGCAGGGCCATATTTAAATGCTAATTGATAAAAAAATTGAACTTTGTGATATCAATTACAATAACTGAAGAAATTTTACAGACTATGATACTCTGTAAATTTATGCATCACTTGTAGATATGAGAAAGTTAACAGTCTATGAAATATGCACTTTATTATACAAAGGCGCCCAATAAATAACGTGACTATGGTAGTCCATCGTAAGTGCTCGAGCAATTTATAGAATTTATAAGAAATAAAAAAGTTACGCATTAATATATATGAAATCATACAGATTACATTGTGAAGTCACTAGTCAGGAAACATATTACAATGTGGAAGTAGACTACTATAATTACGTCATAAACTCTGATAAACCGTGCGTGTTAGCCGTTGAGGAACTACCTTCTGCACCAGCTCAAATGTAAAACTTAAAAAAAAAATATAATGTTGACTAAACAGATATTACTTATAACTGACTATATGTAAGAGTCTTTCTAATATAAGAAAAGAAAAAAAATATGATAACTGCAGCATATTTTAAATAATTCAAGAAAACAATACCGTAGAAATTTTGACGTAAATGACATTGGATATTATGAAAAAAATGGCCAAAAGAATCTATAAAAAGAATGAAACATAAATAACATGTACCGGAAAGCAATATTTTCTATGAATACTACCTACTTTTTTCTATCGGAAAATAGAAGCCTGAATCTAAGTTGCAGTGGACAGAAATTAATTCAGTCATCGTTGACAAAAAGTTACTAAAACTAATTGCATACATCTTTAAAGATTCAGTGATCCTTCCACTCCAATGACAAATGAATGTCTACTAGCAGGTTAGTGACTAAGCGGCGTGGAGTACAGGAGCAGGAACCACTTGCGGTGAAGAACAGCTGCTCATCAGTGACCGAGGCGGTGCAGACATCATCCTCGCCAGGGGCAGAGACGCAGCCCAGCGATACAAAGCAATGCCGTCAGGCCGCATCGCTCGCTATCCAGTAAACAAAGAAAGACTCACGCACATCTGCGGTACGCTAAATGGAGTCACAACTGTTACGTTAGAAAATCCTATGCGTCTTATTAAAGAGTAATCATAACAAAGTAAAATCTTGTTGAGGTCCTTAGTTTATGCTCTAGCTCCTTACTGAAGGGAGGAACTGTATCTTCGTTACGCACATGAATATCACTTTTAGTGTTCCTAGAAGATTTTTATCTATCTTTTGGCCCTCTGTGGCTGAGAGAATCGCCATGGGGTGTGATTTGGCTGCTTGGTGGCAGACTTAATTGCCCGTATCTTCCCGCCTATGCTATGAGCATTATTCAAATGGAAGAGCTAAAGTGTCATCATCTGTTCGTGTTACGCGTATTATAAGTAAATATTTGTTGTTTAAACGAGTAATTTATGAGGCGGAAAGTGGGAGCGTCACATCATTTGCATAGTTGATGCCGGGAAACCGCCTAAAAGCAGTAATCAGGTCAGCCGGTATATGTGGCCCCGTCGTAGCCCTCTATTTCGTTATGGAAGCGCTTTAACGCGCACCGCAACATTAGTAGGTAACAAATATGTCATACAATCAGACAGTACTGGACGTTGATGGTTGAAGCAAAATAACTACGTTTCAACAGAACGTATCAGAGTAAGTATAATAATCACTAACAACTTGAATTCGTTTATCAGTAATGAATCTAATTTTCTATCAGATCATTTAATTGGAGGAATACTGTTACCATAAATTAATCCACAGAAATTTGACGTTTAACCATTAGTATTAAAACGTGCAGTAGGCCTACACATCACAATATACTGAAATTGTTTGTATCGCCACTACCACATCACTCTCACAAGTCAAATATGTTATAGTAATTCTAATGTTTCTTTTAAAGCCACTACTAATTTCTTTAGATGACACTGACGAATGACACCCATCCATTCTGAAGCCTACACATTTACGAAATACTTTATTGAAGTGTACAGTTTGTATTCCCTTTTGTTAAAAATTATATTACTTTTTAATTTAATTATTTTTCGATAAAAATGTCATTAATAACTGAAATTTCTGAGCTGGAGAATCGGGATGTTACTTTACATGTTGGCAACGCCGTTCTACCTCCGTTTGACATTGATACTCGTGTTTCTTACAAATTTACTTTTCATATACAGTTAAACAAACATCTCGAAATACAATACATTCAATTTATATCAGTTCATATGTCCGTTCTCTATGCTCAGAGGGGCGATGAGAGTCTCTAGGCGACACTGGATTTATCGATACGACAACGATTTGCGGTGATCATCAACATCTCTGTAGAGTTACCATTTCGCAGAAGGCGCCGAGTCTGCTTCCCGCAGTAGTCCCAGGCGAAGATCCATCTGCCGGCCGTCACAAACCGTCGTCAACTCTGACAACATACCGAGAGTGGTGGTGTAACGGATAGCGTTCTGGCCTCGCATTCGGGAGGACGGCGGTTCGAATCCCCGTCTGGGCATCCAGATTTGGGTTTTCCATGGATTCCCAAATCACTCCAGGCAAATGCCGGGATGCTTCCTTCAAATGGCCATGGCCGAATTCCTTCCCATTCCTTGCCCCCCATTCTTTCCCGTCTGTAAAGACCTCGCTGTTAAGAGACGTAAAGCAGTTAAAAAAAATCTGACGACATGTAACATAAGAGCACCACTACACACGGTACCAACATTAGTCACAGCACATCGCGCTCTGTTCTGTCCGCTGGCCACGCGCTCAACCCCACAGCTGGTAATACACTGTCCACTCTCCCCTCACCCTAGCAGCCACGCTTTTGTTCCTGGGCTACCTGCCTCAAGGTCGCATGTCACAGCAGGGTGGGACAGCACCGTGCCTATTGTTTTCACCGTCCACATGTGCGAGCTAGGAGTCGAGCATATCTCAAATATTTCAATGTAGTGTAGCGATACACTACAATATTAGGCACTCATAAAATATAAATCAAGAAGAAATACAGGTTATCTGTATTCAGGGTCACCAGAACGGCGAATGGATACTTAATCTTCGGACTGCCATTAGATAAAATATAAAACATTGCTGTGAACGAAGTTACCAGTATTCTTTGCAGTCAGAAATAGTACAGCCATTTACAAATTACATATGGTAAGTTCACCAACTACAGTCGTGTTCAGTTAGAGAGTTCTTTACTTGATCTAACAGTAATACCCTCCAGTTTCTGATATAGCTTTCTTCTGAATGTGTTATTTGAAAATCGAATAATATTTGTACCTTTCATGCTCCCAGTTGTTGTAGTAAGTTAACATCTATGAGTTTTATAACAGCTGTTAATTGTTATCCGTTATACATATTAAAGGTGATTACATTATACTAATTGTTAGACACCACATGTAATGTCTTGGTTGGAAAATAATAAAGAATATATATTTCGAAGTACAGATACAGATATAATAACAACTTACAAAAATATCGATTTTCTGTGGTCACACGCTTGTTGTTGTGGGTAAATCAGATAGGACAAACGTTGTTATTCGCTAAACAACAATAGGGGATTTTCATATTTAAGACATAGATAGCATAGAAAAATTAAATGATTTTCTAAAGTCGACTATTTATGAAATAATATGTTCTTAAAGCCAATAAACAAACCTTTAGCAATAGTGCTTTTATTTACTTTTTAGCTTCCAACTTTCAAAATATTTCGCATTGGAAATCAGTTTTCCAGAAACTCAATGTAGACCTGTTTTGATATATGAAAATATCTTCCTCCGAATAAACTCCTCTGTTGCTTTAATAAATTAAAAAACACAATTTTTCAGTTCAGATATTATTTAGAATGAGATTTTCAGCTTGTTAGAGTTCCCTATGAAGTTGCTGACAACTGGAACTGTAGGTAATCAATTATAGAGCACAACACCACATTGGAAGCGTTAAATCTTGCTTTGAGTAGAAACGATAAAGGAAAGTGACAAATAATGTCAGCCAAACTCTTTTATCATCAGTAGGTGTCCAATGTAGAGAGCCTTTTGTCAATTTGATAAGATAGTATACTTTCATTACTACGGCTTATGAGTATTTGTGAAGGGTTATCGGGTCTGGTGAGTGAACGATAACGCGCGGGCCTGGCATTAGAACGGATGTGGTTTCAAATCTCTATACGACCATTCAGAATTCGGTTTTCGTTGGTTTCTCGGAAACACTTCAGGCAAAGACCGGGATGGTTACTGCAGAAGACCATGGTCAAATTCTTTCTCTTTCATTGTCTCTAATCCTTTACCTCGATGTCGACGAGGCGTAAAAAATGTTAAGAAATCACAGCTTCGAAATGGATAGCTTTGAGATCAACCACATCTAGCCCTCGTCTCCCTCTGCCAACTCTATCACTTTTTTCATCAGATAACGAAATTGTCAGAAATGTATCTGGTGAAGACACAGATGGATTTGGTTAGATCGAGTCACTGTTCATTAGACTGAAATAATTTGGTTCCTTCCACTATAGTGTAAGAGCTGCCCGACCCCTTAAATACGATGTAGGGCGTATCATTCGTTTTTCGCCATGACCATGAGCTACTTGTTATATACGTGGAAGCTGGATATATTTTCGTTTCTCACACCACTTATACCATTAATTTGTTTGTCCTTGATTTTTGGCTGAATAAGATTTGGAAGATTTTAAGTAGTGCAAGAGATTGGGTTGCTTACTCTGAATTCCTTAAGCAGCAAATTATTCCTATGTCTGTGTGCAAGCAGTAGTTCAAACTGGAAAGTTGAAATATTCGTGAATCTGGCAATAAAAACAAACTACGCTCATTTTAACATATTTTTTTTCGCTTCACCACAGAGCAACTTCAATCCGGTTTAAATAACAGTTTAAAAGATAGAGCACGCAATTACTTCATCAGACTTAACTATAAGTACAGACATCGTTTCAATTCGAAATAAATATTTGTCTGTCGTCAGACTGATGATACACAATTGATCATAGCAGTAAGGAATTTCTCTTAGGTAACGAATTGTTTCTTTTCATAAAACACCGGAAGAACCACATTAATTAAAAAATCCTACCTTACCTTTGTTGTGCAATATTTTATTTGTGTAAATATAATGACGTATTACAGTTTTTCAATATTAGTATCAGTGATGTTGCTACAGGTTAACAACCATAGTATTTTCCATACTATTATGACTACATAATTTCCATTTGAATAATAGCTAGTGTGTTTAAGGTTCTTAAATAATGAATGAGGTTATACACTCAAGTATAATGCATTTCAATATGATTGTGTGCAACATTTCAAAAGTGAAAAATAGGTTGATTTTTAGTACCTCTTGTATCGAATTACAGATCATCCACGTACAATTAGAGGTATCCAAACTGTGCGTGTCATGTAGCAGATTTGTTTTAACATTTTCCCTGAAGCTTAAGTAGCTGTATCGATTTTTTGTTTAATTTATCATTCTTACGTAATTTTTACATCACGCTGTATTAATATTTTCTGCGAACAAAATATAGGAAAAATACCTGTCTGGTATACAATGCGCCACGAAAAATATCAGACACGCTGGTAAGAGTAAGACAATAGGTCAGCAGAAGATCATCTCAAATGGCTACCAGATATCCACAGGACCGTCAATAATATTAGATGTCAAACGGGGAACGACGTCAGTAGTAAAATCACAATCAGCTGACATTCAATTTCATCTCAAGAAAATAGATGATGCACCAAAAAAATCCAAAAAGCTTGAGATATTCAAGAAAGACCTGTAATCAAGAATGCTATAGTGATATCCTGGTTGATTTATTTTGTCATGACTGATTAGGAAAATAAGCAGCAAGCTTGCCAATGGGACAGCCCAAGAAGGGCATAAAAGAGCAACTGAGGTTGTAACAGCTGAGTATTATCGGGCATAGACATGTATATGTATCCGATGGTTGTTCAATAAACAAAATTCTTCCGTTCTAAAGAAACATAGGATGACTAAGGCATTAGGTTATTATAAAAATTTAGACTCTCCTGTCATAGAACCAGCAAAAATTATATGATTTATGATGATCCCTATGTGTGAATCATTTAGAATCTTAAAGTTGAATATAAAATAATAAACAGTATTAAACATGTTTGATTAATTGTATTGTATCTGAGAAACGCGGTTGAAGTATGTACAGAATTTATGTTTTTACATCAATGACGGCAACATAAAGAAAGGATGTGAAATTGTCCGCTTACGATGCTGAATTCTTTCTGTAGTTTGTAAACATCGAATTTCAATATGTTCAACTGACGTTTGAAGTAAATGACGTTGTCTCAACGTTAAATTAAATATGTGACGAAATGAGGAGATTATTTAGGCTTTTTATATTGAGTTTTGAAGTTTAAGGGAATGACGCAGTATTGAAATCAGAGGGTCTTCCGTGCAAGAACTGCATCGATAAATTGAATCAGAAGGAGAAACTGAGACAGGAAGTATAGGTACCAAAGCAATATGAAAGGGGGATTCTATCATCGGTTGTCAGAGCAGGTGTGTATGTGCGTGTGTGAGTTATTTAATCATTTGTCAGCGAAGAGGTACCTGCATTTGTTAGCTCATTTAAATTCTTAAGATTATAAAGTGTGAGTATATGTGTATGTGGCTGTTTTCCTGAGATTTTCTAAGTGTACATTTTCCTAAAAGTTGATGGGGAGTAAGTCTGGTCAATCGCCATTTATAGTATTTCGTCGAGAGAAATTAATATTGCCGCGTTAGAAGGACCTTCTACCAGCCACTCAAAGTTAACTTAGTGCGTTGTGACTGCCGTGTTAGTGAGAACGAGAGACGTCATTGGTTAGCTATGGATTTGAATGTACCAAGATAATTAGTACGCACAACTACGAGTCTGTTATCCTTCATTGCGCTAAGTACGTACGAATAAATATTAGGAACTGGGATTCTTATTAATTGAAAACAAACGTTACTAGGGACAGTTGGGGAATATTCAAGAAACATTAAGATTTTAGAACGAGGCAGCAAATGGAACTGTGCTTTTTAGATGGAATGTGTATACTGTTGTGGTGAAAGCTTCTGAGAGTATTAGATACTCTGCTATAATACTGATCAGTGAATTTGCATCAAAATAAACTATGTGTTAAGCTTTAAGTGGTGAAAAATGATCTCTAACTATTTGAGTATTTCCTTATTAGTTTTGAGATCCTTTCTGACTTTTTGTAAGTTTCAGCCGAAGACAGATGAGATGGTTCAGTACTCACGTTACGCTAACAAGGTAAGGTGTACGTGGGCACCACTTAAAGACTATATGCACAGTTAAAGGGATACTTTTAGTGGTTGAGACTGTGCTGTATTGGCACCTGACAAACTGCAATCAACAAAACTGATAAATAGATTTAATAAGTGATATTTCAATTGATAACAACCTTATTTTTCTATCTGCTAGTAAGTGTATATATCTACATGAGAGTTCATTCTAACACTGATAACAGGTTATGTTTTAGGGTATCTCTAATGATTCAGTTGGGATGATTGACAGCTGAACGACAACTATGAGGTAGGTGACTATGCAGCTGACAGCCGAGACGAGTAGCGAGCCGTCCAGGGGGAAGAAGTCGGCGGCGGTGAAGACCAGCTGCTCAGCGGCGACGGCGGCGGCGGTCTGGCAGCAGGCCTCATCCTCGCCAGGGGGCAGAGACGCAGCCCAGCGACCCAGCAGCAGTGTCGTGCTGCCGGACTGCTTGCGGACCACTGAACAAAGCACCACGTACATCAGCAAAACGCTAACCCGAGTCACAAGTCTCAGGAAATCCCACAGGATCATTGTAGTGTCACTTTCGATCAAGTGGATCGTAATGAAGTACGACCACAACACCAGTACTAAGATCTGATGGAGGACGTCAGCTGCGATACTCAGACCGTAGTGGTTGTTCAGTAATTCTGCGACCCTCGCTAGAATTGCGTGCAACTGCCGAATCCGCTTCAGTCGGCCTTCGGGGTACAATGGAGGGTTGTCGGCGATTGTTGCTGGAAGCAGTTTGTGGTTGAGGTCTTCTATTCGACAAGCCAGCTCCACCACGAACACGAGGAACTGTAGCCTCGTTACTGCGGTGAGTATCATTATCACTGACCACGAGTGATATCTCACACTGCCAAACTGTTCTTGCTACGGGAGAGACCAATTGAATATCAGCAGCTCAGTAAACGGAATCAGCAGGATCGTAAAAATCACCAACAACTTCCATTCCTTCTTCTGCACGGAATATAATTTTCTATCAAAACAATCAAGAGCGAATAGTATTTCTTCCAGATGTTCATACCTAGAAATAGCGCATCTGACCGTTACCTCTATCGCTGGTACTGCGTGGAAGGTCGCAATACCCACTATCAAAAGCCCTTGAAAGTGACTTGAATACTTGTAAGCGGTCAGTATACATGGTACATTGTAGACAACCACAATGGTCGTAAGAAGGATCCACACAAGAGGAATTACTATGGTGTAAACTGAGCCTGGTTGGCTAGATATTAAATTATTTTTTTTATCACTTCTCCACGGTAGTGAACCAAAGAGCTTCCAAATTTTAAATATGTGCTTCACAGGTAAGTAGAAATGAATATCCTCCATAGCAACAAAGTTGCTTCGGTCGCGTCCAATGTGAGACTAGTTCTACCGCATCTTTTACAATCCTTTAAAGTAACATTTCAAAGTAAAAGAGAAAAAAAGTATTGCTTCCTGTTTTCTGGAGAACTGTCTTTAATATCCTTCAATAGTAATGGTGATTGATAACCTTACAGTCTAATACTATTGGGTTATAGGAATGCTTTTGGCACTCAAATAAATTGAAATTTACAAGAAGCAAAATTTTACAGCCTTCGTGACCAACATAAGGGAGCATTGCTAATTCCATTAGCGCAATATTTCAGCTGTCTTGATTCACGATAGATAACTGTGAGGTATGTTCTCGTTCTATTTGCAGCCTGACACATATGCAATGGGCGACAACACAATACATCGGTATTCCCTGTCAGATAAATTTTATCGTAATCTGTTTGTATTCTCTGATGAGGACGTGTTTAATTTACGTAACAATAAAAAATGCACCACAAATAAGTTGGGTTAGAAAATAATATAAAAACAGAATATTATGTATGTCATATATTGCTTCCGTTGTTGATATTAATATAACTGTATCTGGGCTGCTATACCACCACTTTCTAACGTTTAATTGTGACTTAGAAAGAGATGAATGACGTGTACGCAGCACACGTAATGAGTAACAAGTAATTCGTGAATTTTCCTCTGATCTGACACATTGTTATGATAAGTAATTAATGCAACAAATGCTATTTTTTGTTACTAGTTTAGATTTAGAAGTCACATACATTTACAATGATTTCTGTCGCCATTAATTTTATAAAAGTTCTAACGAAATTCGACTTCTTTGATTGAAGTGCTAAAGTGCGAACTTACAAAAACGTTTAGCTCTGAGCATGTAAAATTACAAGACCAGCTAGTCATACCAGAAAAAGAAAGCTTTTTAGTAGAAAGCAATTATTAATTAATTAGTGTATTGTTCAAAAATATTGTTTCTTTATAACTCATCAATAATACGAGGAAACAGAACGAGACTTCATTCTTAATATTAAATTTTCATTACCACAGTAACTGCGCTGGCACACTTTTCTGAGATTCCTTCGGTTGCCCGCCCTCCAGTTCCTGTGATATCATGTGGTAGGCAGCTAACAGTGTCTCATAGCTGTCAAAGTACGTAGAAATTTCAACAATATTTCTTACAACTAAAGTACTTTTTACACAATTTGTTATGTAAGGTAATTTTAAAATAAAACATCAATTGGTACTGAACTTTACATACGGAGTAAGAAGGACACA
This sequence comes from Vandiemenella viatica, assembly GCA_031002005.1. Taxonomy (NCBI): domain Eukaryota; kingdom Metazoa; phylum Arthropoda; class Insecta; order Orthoptera; family Morabidae; genus Vandiemenella; species Vandiemenella viatica. The sequence goes on from JARYHS010013630.1 coordinate 336,385,865, forward strand.
ATTGTAGCTTAGGACCAGCCCTCTTGTATTTATATAGCTTCCATAGGTGAGAAGGCGGTGTGCGTTCCGGTTCAAGTAGCACTATGGGGGAGGGGAGGGGGGCTGCGGTGTTCGGTTTCTGTCAAGTGTCCTCTTTTCGATCGGCTTTTCGCCTCAAGCGGCCCTCAAATCCCGCACAACACTTCACAAGTCCAACCCACACAGGACGGAGCACCGCAGGACGGTAAAGTACACTGAAAGAGAGCACAGATCGCCTTAGGTTAACTGGCGCTGTATTTTCATACTTTATACTTGTGCGATTGTAAACAGAAAGCGCTATAATTCCATAAAACTTCTGTAGGGTGAACTTATGTTACACATTTTGAAGTTCATGCCCATTTCTTTTATTCAGCGTTTGGTGCAAATCTTGTGATGCCTCTAACTAAATGGTTTCAGTTTAGATACAGAGGGTAGGCTTGGATTGTCTAACAGAAAACAGAGGTAATGTATGCTTCTTCTCTTACTTACGAATTTGAATAGTAATGAATCATGAGCGAAATAAGACGATCAACGATGTTTGTATGTACTAGACTTGCGCATTATAGTTCGCGAAGAAGAGCGCTCAGTTTAGTTCGCAGCTCCCTCGCGAACTAGTTCGCTCTTTTAGTTCGTTAGTTCGCGTCTCGAATTCAGAGAAACAGATCGTTCGCTTGCCTTGCTACCGCTACTGCACGCGCTATTTTGTTTGTTATGTCAGTTTTACTAGGACATAAACATTTTTTGTCGTTTCTAAATGGAATTTAATATGACCTTCTTAACAAAAGTTATTGCTTAATAATAGCCCTTTCAAATGACATTAACATGATCAGTTGCCGCCGATAAACCAAAGTGCTCATTGTCGTTTGCACAAATGGATAAACTGAATAACTGTGCTGTTTTTACTATTTACTTTACATGCATTCGTAGAATATTAATTTTTTAAATGGATTTATTTATTAGTTCATGGAAGAAACATTACTTATAAAAGACGCTAATGACCCCGCCGTCGACGCGCCCTTAAACCCCAGAAACAACAACACAACATTACTTATAAAATATTATAAATGCGTTTATTTTGATGAATTAAAATACCCGTTTATAAGTAATCGGCTTTTTTTTATTTAAATACAGTTTTGGAGATAATGAACAAAATATAATTCTACTATTGGCTACAAGTTAAGTACTATATGACAGAAACAATATTACCTATATTATTAAGAAAAGTAACAGTAATACTTCCAATGTGATACCTAACAATTAGACATATAAAAATGACAGTGACCCTTGAATGAGAAAGTGGTAACAATAACGAATGTGCGTAAATTTCCAGTAAATTGGAAGTCATTGAGCCATTTTTTTATTAGTGTAGGGGAGGATAATCCAACACACATTCACAATATTTTGGCGACGAATGAAACTGATGAAGACACAAAAGTTAAAATCTTTTTGAATTTCGCAAGTCATTTCTTTACATAACTTTCACAAATCTGTTAACCAACAGACTGAGATAAGTATTATATTATGTCAGCTTTAAAATCAGCGCTAGAAAAATGTAAAAGATACTGTTTCTTTGGTTAAGAAAACAAGAAAAAGCCTTTAGAAGCCAAATTCTACACAGAAAGTGATAATATTAAAAATAATGCTCTAGTATTAACTTATTCTGGAGTATCTTAGTAAATAGTTAGATTTTAATGAAAGCAATTGGCTATAGAAAATCCAAAAATTAAATTTAAAACACGAGGTTTCATTTGATGGCTGTGAGACAGTATTAGAGGTTCTAAATTTATGAGAAAAAATGAGTATCAAAGTGAACGAACATTACTCTGAAATAACAATATTACACGAAATCTAGGTAAAAGTAAGAGCAGTAAATTGAGCTTTTGATCGGCATTAATTTAACAACTGAAAGCGATAAAGCATATTAAAATTTTACTGTAGACAGAAAATTGTTAAAGATGCAAGAAGGGCAAAAAAAAAAAAAAAAAAAAAAAACATTCTTTGTCCTTTTCTACTCTTTCGTAAAATATTATATTTTTGAAGTGTACTATATTTTTATAGGTTATTCTAAAAAAAAAACATTCTACCATTAACCGAAAAAATGTTGGTAATCCTAGCAGCGAATGGTGATAGTTCGCGACCGGGAATGCTCAGTTTAGTTCGCGAACGGTAGCGCTCAATTTAGTTCGCGAATGGTACCGCTCAGTTTAGTTCGTGAGCGGTAGCGCTGTGTTTAGTTCGCGAGCTGTAGCGCTGTGTTTAGTTCGCGAACTAGGTCTTTCCGCTCTGCTTCACGCGCTCTCTTCTTTGTTATAATAGTTATGGTTTCTAATAGTTGTCTTTCAAGTGTTAATGGGATCAAAGTGTGCTTTGTTTTCACATTCCATGTTAAATTTCCGTTTTTGACTTCTGCAATAATTATTAATGTTTGACAGTTACATTTATTTTATTTTATTTTTATATCTGTCTCTTCAGTGAAATGTGTCCACAGTGAACTGTGTTACCTTTTAGATAATAAACTAAAAAAAAAATTGGTCTTCGGGAAAGGATCGAACGAACTAACGAACTAAGGAGCGAGAGATCTGGGAACTAGTTCGCGTAGTTCGCTCGTGGGAGCGCTCTTCGCATTCAGGAGGACGCCGGTTCGAATCCAAATCCGAGCATCCAGATTTGGGTTTTATATGGTTTCTCTAAATCACTCCAAACGAATGCCGGGATGCTTCCTTCAAAAGGCCATGACCAAATTCCTTTCCGTTCCTTGTTCCCAGTCCCATCACGTCTCTAATGACCTCGTCAACTAGGCGCAAAGCCATAAGTGAAAAAAATTTATTACTTTGGTGTTTAGCATCTCTGCGATCGAAAGATGTCTGTACGACGTAGCATTACATATAGTAATCTTCCTGAAAATTGCGAAACATTTTGGCTAGTAAGAAAAATCAAATATGGATATTTAAAATGAAATAACATTTTTAATTAACTTACTCAACTTGATGTCTCTAAACTGATTGTGGTTTAGTAACTGTCTTTATACTTTTACCATTATTTATTCCGATTTTCTATAGAGCTTATTTCAAAACTGTTATGTATGTGATAATTATCCTACAGTACAATAATTAGTATTCACAAATTTTCTTCTTAAGCTTCTCATTTGTAGTTTTTTGAATTATTCAAAATCCAAATTATAGAATCTTTTAGCTATGTTCACAATTTTATATGCACTATAAAAGATGCGATGAACTCTGTCCTCTAACTTAAAAATGAATTCAGACATTGTTATAAATTTTTCGTGATAGTCGGACAAATGATAAGTTTGGTACAACAGTGTTCCGTAAAATGCAAAATAAGTTATTGTACTGCACATTTTCTCCATTAGCATTACAACTGATTTCTTGAATCTTTTATTCCAATCTTATATTTATCTGCCTTTTCAGTAAAATCCTTGTAATTTGAAATGACTGTGTTGCAACCAGAGATCGGTGTTAAGCCAACTATAGAAAGCGGTTTAGTCTCAAATGGAAATCTTTTTTCGTTTTTGATTATTGATTTACGCCTCGTCAACATCGAGGTCATTAGAGGCGGGAAAGGAAGGCGGGAAAGGAACAGGAATAAATTCAGCAATGGCCTTTTAAAGGAAGCTTCCCGGAATTCGTCTGGAGTGATTTGGGAAAACTATGGAAAACCCTAATCCGGATGCCTGGACGGGGATTTGAACCCATGTCCTCCCGAAGGCGAGAAAATCTCTTTTTGGCACTAGATTTAGCTACACAACTCTCATACCTACAGCATTGTTTCTGTCCGTCAAACGCCTTCTGTGTATTAGAGAATACCAATAGTAACGTATAGAAAGCTACAAAGTTTATGACGCAAAATAGCAATGGCTTATGGTACTATCTATGGAGACCGATAGCAAAAAGTACATGATTTACTAACACCTTGTAACACCTTTTTTAGAGTTGCTGCTAGTTGTTTCAAATGATAACGCAGTCTTCGAATCCCCGTCCGGGCATCCAGATTTGGGTTTTCCATGGTTTTCCATGGTTTCCCAAATCACTCCAGGCAAATGCCGGGATGCTTCCTTAAAAAGGCCATGGTCGAATTCCTTCCCATTCCTTGCCCCCATCCTTTCCCGTCTCTAAAGACCTAGCTGTTGAGAGACGTAAAGCAGTTAAAAAAAACACAGTCTCTAGTAATTGAACTTCAAATTTCCGCGTTTCAAAAATAAAATTTACGTCTTGGAGAATACTTAGAAAAGATTACAATAATAAAATAAGAAGCAGAAATGATATCTAGATGTTTAAACCCTCTGCAGGCGGATGAAATAGTAAACAAAAGGAGGAAATTTTTAGAAGTTCTAAAACCTGTAACACATTTCCAGGTATTTAATTGCATACACAAAACGCACAATTGAAAGTACAGTCGGAATCGTATCTTTTCTTTCAAACTATAATAGCTAGTTAATTTCCCAGTCACAAATAAAACTGATATTTTTGTCATTAAAACATTTCAGGGATGATTTTCTTACCGTCCAAAAATGTTATTACAAGTAAACCGAAAAACTTAGTACGTGTTATTTGATTTTACTTCGCTATTTAAAAAATTCAATTATATTGGATCGTTTGAAACAGAAGAAAATAATATGTCGAGTGTATTTCTTTTAAATTGCAATTGTACACAAACTTTAAGTTTAAAATATTTATTTAACACGTATATCTTTCTGTTATCTGAAAAGAAGTTTTGTTTACAATAAAACATTAATCATCTATCATAGTTGTTCTATAAAGATACGATAATTTGTTCCATTCGTGTGTGTACAAAAATATTTGTTGTGCTAGACTTTTCGTTTCTGTGTATTTGCTCCATCAGACAGTCTCTTTACTACAATCATATCTTGATCTCCATAAACTTATTTCTTAAATTTCCTTTGTTCGTATAGTAACCAATCCCAACACCTCTAAATGTCTCCTGTTAATGTATATCTCCTATTCGCAGAATTTAACTTCAGAAAATCTACACTTTGAGAGGAAATCAAGTGTCGCCATCTGCTTGTGAGCCATTAAAGCTTTGAGGTAACGTGCTTCGTCTAATTCCGTCTCTACAACCTGGGTTTCTGAGAAGAAAAGTGGAGCACGCCTCCGTGAGCTAAGCCAATTCCGAAATCCAGGATCACAGGAGCAGTTCGGATAACAGGTGTGAATGGGACGGCGAGATTTAATACGCACTGGTAAGTAGCTTTAAAGCATTCAGTTAAACGATGGCATCAAACACTTCTTTTGAGGTTACTTATTTGTAATCCGACACACAAACTGAATCTTCAGTAATCTTCCGCAACATTGCATTTATAAGGCTTCTATCCTCTTTACCTGTCTCCTTATTGTCGAGATTTTGTCTCATTACAAGGCTGTACTCAATAATAATTAATACACAATTTAATCCTTCTCAAATCTATATTGATATCAGTATCATTAACACATTTCATAACAAAAATATTATCTTTTTTGTGCTATAATGCACAATCTTTTTGCGTTAAACGTATCTACAAAATAGCTTTGCTTCTTTAAGCATTCCCTTCCTGAAGTGATACCATCTAACACTTAATTTGTTCGACAATCGGTTTTAGAGACGATTTATTTGCTTATTTGTTATTTCACAAAGACTTTAAATTCTCACCGACTCGGATAAAAGTATAATATCAATCTCATAGAGTCCGAATTTCTTTAAAAATAAATTTAGAGCCCCAGCTGTTGATAGTCAAACACATAATTTCGTGATACTCCAGCGCTATGCAATTTTTTTTTTTTTTCAACTAGTTTTTATTGAAATGTTTTCTGTGCTATTACTATCTCCATTGACTGTTTACATCTCGTATCAAACGCTTTATTACGAAATATTGGTTCTCAAAATATGTTACATCAAATTTTTTTACAACTATTTTTGTTTTTTTTTATTTAATTTTACTTATTATTTCCACAAAGTATTAAAGCTTGTTAATTTCTCATTTATAAAAATAAAATATACACTTGCATTAAGAAGAGTGGTCTATACATGAAATTCGAAACATTTGTAGCATTTCTGAATGCTACACAATATTTGAAGATGAAAGATTTATATTTTTAATAAGCTTATTTCTCTAGTACTAATATCTGTTGGAATTCTACGTACCTACGTTACAGGTAGCAGATTTACTTTCTTATGAAGTTTACTCTGTTCTTCTAAAGTATCATTTAATTTTTTGGCATTCTTTTAAGATAATTGTATCTTTGCAGGATAAAAAAAACCGTTTTGTTTAAACCATATAGCGGAGAAATGAATGTATGAAAAAGAAGTGTATTTTTTATAATATTTGTTCCTAATGTTGTAAGTCAGACTCCTCAGTAAAACACGTCCACAAAAAACTGAATTTGCCTTTACTATGAGTAAAAACAAAACTGAAATGTGTTGAAATTCGGCTTTTAATTTCTCTTTTTACTCTGCATGAAGGAAAAGAAACATTCGGTTCTATTGAAACACTATTCGTGGTCCTGATATCATAAATAAGTTCATAAAACTATTTTGTGAAAATAAAAAATATAGATCGCAGTTGGGTGAGTGGTATTCGGGAGGTGGCGTGTTAAAATCACCGTTCGGTCATCCTGATTTCGTAAATCACCCTATATGAATGCCAGGATGTTATTTTCAGAAGGTCATGGCCGAATTCCTTATTGCGGCCAATGCTTTCCCGCCTCCAATCACAATGATGAGGTTGAAAGCCCTTTAAAAAATGCTATTCCTTCAAATATTAAAAGGAGATAATATTTATCTTGTTACTTCAATTTTTTGCTATGATATATGAAAATCATTGAACGAATTGTTTAAACCTTACACGATAAATGTCCAACGTGTTCAGGCGTCTATAATTTAAATGTTAAACTGTAATGGTGGCTGTCGATTTTTATCAACGAACAATTTTCAGACAGTCGATGCATCACTTTTAGCATCTTACTGATGTAAGATTTGGTATCAATAATACATAATACATTTGGCAACAATTGCTAGCCAACCAAAACTGATAGATAATTCATTTCGAGGCTTTAACGTGTGTGTTAGCTTGTTTGGTGCTTAGTGGTGCAGAAAATTCACGGGACTAAGTCACCTTGCTAGCACTTTAGACCATTCGTTTTTAACTGATGTGATTACTACCATCATCTCAGAGTGGGATAGACTGTTCTCTTCGTCTACTTTCTATGTTTTTAACTGATGGGGTCAGTGTCGCGATTTGAAGGCTTCTTTAAATAAAAAGTTACATCCTTCTAATATGAAAACATCTTGTGAATAAATATATATATATATATATATATCTTCTGAATGTTTTTTAAATGAAAAATAAAGTTTTCAAGGATTAATATCAGGTCGTCAGATATTGTTGATCGTGCAACAAAACTAAATTCGTTCCAAAATCTCGTTTAGCACTTTCCAATGAACAGGATCTATCTACACCCTATCCGAGCGAACCATTATCCACGTAATATTGCCCTGTCCACCTTCTTAATGAGGAAAAAACTCTTGAAACCTAGAAAATGTTACCCAGTTTAAAATCTCTGAACCGATTTTTTGTGTGATCCCTCTACGTTTGTATGGACAAAACACGTTAATTTTGGCAAATTAGTTAAGCAGGAAGTGGCAGTAAAACTCCAGTCACGTTTACGATCTACCATGGATATTCGAAAACTTTTTAAACTTGTGAACAACACCGTCGTTTGTCTTCCCGCGAAGCACAACTTGCAGCGCACTCCGCCTGGCGGGTAGCCATTGACATAATTCGTCCTGCCTCCCGGGACAACTGGGTGCAAGCTCCGACAGCCGCACTGCGGGCCTGCAGCCTTTGAGGCGCAGCGCAGTTGATGGTAGAATCCTAATAACGGAGGGGATAGTAAAGACGATGGTGCTGCAACGTAACTGAATACATTTTCTTCTTAATGACACTCATAACTTTATGCAGGCTAAGTGCCCACTCTTGGGCATAGTAACTGCTGTGATCAAGAGACTACTGAGAACTGATACCTTCCCAACTAAAAAAGTGTAGATGCATCAATTTTTTTAACTTATGCCTTGTCTACATCGAGGTCATTAGAGGCGGAATGGAACTGTATACCAGGAACGGGAAGGAATTCGGCTATGGACTTTTGAAGGAAGCATCCTGGCATTCGCCTGGAATGATTTGAGGAAACCACGGAAAACCAAATCTGGATGACGGGACGGGGATTCGAACTGGTGTCCTACCGAATGCGAGGCCAGAACGTCAACCTCCCCACCATTCTCGGTGAGATGCATCTACTTACTCATTTGTAAACCAAATTATTCAGTACAATAATGCAAAAGGAATATTGACCAACACGAAACAAGTTTCAAGATATTTCAAACATTAGCTAAATTTTTAAAACGGAACTTATCCTCCAACAGAATTCCGAACATAAATAGTGATTAAAAATTGAGATTTCAAGTGTTACTAATAATGTTTAATCTAAAAAAATGATTTAAATCTGTATTAAAACAAGCTGGGTTACAATCAAATGCCAGTTCTTTTTTATATCGCATTTATAAGTTTCTGAGAGCAGCCACTGACAAAAGAACTGTTCGGTGGATGATATTCAGATACCACTATGGCAAAATACTGTAATACAACTCGTTAAAAGGAACAGTTTATAAATGAATAATTCTCTCCAACGGTTTAGTGGAAAATATGGAATTATCAAAGTAAGCAAAGAGTTACACCAACGTCTCTATATGCTGTTCTTGATTACTGCTCATCGAAATAAAGTGCCTGAAACCCGACTATTGATTCTATACCTGCTGACGTACATGCCACTCGTAGCCTGATGACAAACTCAGTGATCTGGGTGGTAAAAGTATTGTTTAGTTACAAGATAGATATTTTTCCAAATTTAAGACTTTCTCACTTTTATAGAGCTATTTGTAAAATTATTTTGGGAGTAAATTAAGTAAACTAAGGAAGGCAGCATCTACCGAAACTTTTACCCTCGTGGTGCTTGCGAGAACTAATAAGTCCCGTTCCAAGCAAAGCAGAGCACAATACCTACTTTGGATATAAATACTATTACAGAAATGAACGCAATACTTCGTAGTAGTTAACTGAACGAATCGTAGTATTCAATCATGTGGTTTTTCATCCGGAAAATAATTGGTATCTTAGTTTTGTTTCGCCATTAAGTGGTACAATAATTATACCATTAAACAAATTCAAAATTAGAAAAAAACGAGACATTTCCAGTACACTATGACCATGTCTTTTAAGTAATTTGGGGATCAAATCAGAAATCCATAATCGATCTGGATACCGAACGAAGCAATAACAAATTTAACGCCGTAATTTGACGATATACATTCTGGATACAGAAAAATATATCGCCCATGAGAGGAATGTAATTCAAAAGACAGTAAATACTATTATCAAAAACTCTTAGGTTTTGATTCTTTCAAATGACGTATCGGAAAAATCTTGAACACCTGATTGCAGGGTTTTGAAGAATTTGGAATATTTTCTCGTGTGTAATGCTGGTATATCCGCACACCATGTCACATAACCCAGAAAGGAATTGGCTGTAGGGTTCACATTGGATAGAGAGTTGTTTATTATAATTTCACTTCTCAATAACCTTGGGGTTCTTTCACGACAGATTTTTATTTGTTTTGAGAACGGAGTACGTTGCTGTCTCCATTCACTCTACATTGCGACAAAAAGAACCACTGGTTGGCTGTAATCGCGATGTCACCAAAGTGCGTGTGTTATTCTATACGCAATTTTTCATTTTGTTGTTAGTTTATTTTTATTTTATTAATTGGGGCCAATTTTTTCTGCACAGGTATCGAAACATGAAACAGTGTTTTAGTATGAATTAAATTTGCCACCACCGAAATTTCTCTATCCTCCCTGACAGCAGCGTAATATGTGAAAAAAACTTTTTATCAGTTTGAACATTTACCTTCCAACTCGATATTTGTTGAAAATTGAGTTTTATCTTTTAATACAGGCTTGTATGTTAAAAATATCTTAAAACTATCTTACTCTACATCAATGCAGGAACTTCCTGCTTCGAGAAAATTAGTTCAGAAATACTATGCGCTTTTAGAATGGAAATTTCTAAATTGAGTCCACTCTATCCATTACCTTCAGAGCAATGTTGTTTGAGAAAGATTTTAGTTTCTATTAAGCTTTTTGGAATTTCTGAAACCTAAGAACATTGAAATCTGTAGAACGGGGTCAAATGTGCATAAAGCTAATACTTCCGCTCAGAAGAGAATACACCAAAAACGCATCTTATAATTATTGCTTTCAACAGCAAAAAGCACGGTAAGTTGATTCTTTATCGACTCTATCGACCTGAAAAATCGTCAGGAAAATTGGCGCTCCTTTTCACGAAAATGATGTGGTAACGCTAACGAACTACTAAAAATGCTACGCAAAAAGCGAGTTAATGGACGAGAATTCGCCACGCAACGGTGAGGAAACCTAAAATATTGTGCATTGGATGTTATATTCATATTAAAAATTTATTTCTTGTGGCCTTTGTTATAAGTACTTATAATGTAGTTAAGATTTCGCGAATTATTGATTCAATATGAATAAGGCAACCTGAAAATACTGATCCTAATAAGCGAATACTGATCCTGCTTCGTCAGCGAAGAAGTAATTATTATTTTACTGAATTATTGAATCGTTACTGAAAGAAAAATTAGCACTTGAACGATTTTTTTAATGGGTATAAATGTTAAATTCCTAATTTCTTTTCTTTTACTATGCATAACAAAACAAATTTCAAATATCATTTGTGATCCGAGCACATAGTTTAAACTTTTCTTTTGACTAAATTAAAAACTGTATGTGCACTTTCTGTTAACTATTTTGAAATCCCAGTATTTATTACCCTCCTTGTATAGTTGTAGTTGGACACAGCACATAGTACAACACGCCATTCAGTCATATATGTTTCGGCGAAGTTAGTTAATGCACAGAAAACGGTCAGCTTTGAATCCGCGTCAGTGCCTTGGCCAGAACCACTTGTGGTTTCCTTGATGGCACGAGCAGTAATTCAATTTGCTGCGGTTGATCGCGTAACTATAACACGGAACAGTTACTCAGACTTGAAAGTTTGCCAGCACAGCTGCTTTGGTCGCTGGATCATTTGCTCAGTTTGTTTTTCATCTGCATGGCGGAATCAGATGACCAAGAAACAACTCAGTGCCGCTGAAGTCGGCGGTTTCTCTCATTATTACTGACCGAGACGTTCTCGACCGTTGACAGATCACATGACAGACAGAACACAGAATTGTTCAGCGTCGAAACTGAGTCAGTACAATTTCTGCAATTTCAAACTTGTTTGGAATCTTGGGAATAATGGCATGATAATTACATTTTTCGCTTTAAAGACCCGAACGACTACAACAAACTTTAAATCATACAAGCACATTATATATAATTTTTTTTTGCTTATGGCGTTACGCCTCATCGACGTCAAGGTTATTATAGGTGGAAAAGGACTTTGGGCTAGAAAAGGGTAGGTATTAGGCAATGGCCTTTCAGGGGAACCATCTCGGTATTCACCTGGAGTGATATGTGGAAACCAAAATCTGGCTGGCAGGACGAGGATTTGAACACGCCTCCTCCGGAGGTTTCCACTTTACAATTGTCACTTCTGTTTCTTAATACAAAAGGTCATAGGACGTGGATGACAGGTATAGCACTGTAGACTGACCCGATGGGGAGATGAATAGAAATGATATTAGTTGAACCTCTTTGGAGTCAAATCTGTGTCAAGATGGTCCAGATCCCCAGACAAACGTGTTAGCGGAAAAAACTATTACATTTTCATCTCTTTCCAGTAGGCTTTGAATGATTATGAAGATAAGTGTCTTTCTAAATGCACTGTTTCGCTGGCAGTGTGATTCTTGTTCGCAGATTTTTTTTTTTTTTTTTTATTTAACAGGTAAAACATACTGCCTCATGGTTCATGCACTGTTCATGACCGCCCAAAAGCATTGGAGGTTTTAATTGAGTGTTTTGTTAATCCTATCTTATCTTTCTCTTGAATGGTTATAAATATCTAAAGTAATGAAAATATAGTGTCAGGCGGAAGAGCGTGTGACTGCGGCCCGAATGCCCATGGTTCGATCCCCGATAAAGCCGAGGATTCTCGGTTGAAGCTGAAAGTCTTGAACATCTTCCCAGGCCCACTCAGGTGCTATCCAATGAGCACCCTCGAGGAAACTCCGCGGGTAGGTAAGAGTGGCCGGAGCGTGGCGCTAACCCCGCCACGTCCATCTCTAGTGCTTAAAATCAAATTGGGAATGTGGAACCCTACCTCCGTGAATCCTGCGGGGTAGCAGCAGTGAACCGAAAGAACTCCGCGACCTCTACTCGTGAATACTGCGGGGAGCAGCAGTGAACCGAAAAAACTCCGCGACCTCTACTAATTTGTCTTTTTCATTCGCTTCGGCCTCCGAGGACCCCGCGGACTCTGTTAGGTCCGGACCGAGCGTGGTGAGTGAGCAGGAGGACGTGGGTGGGTTCGAATCCCCTTCAGGGGTCGCGGTAGGCTGATTTTTGTATAGATTTTAGTATAGAGTTTAGCGGTAATGAAGGCGGAGTGCTTCCAAGCCAACGCAGTAGTGTGCAGATTACACCGCTCATATACGACACCAGGCTCAAGGCCGCTGATCTTGCGGTCCGTACTGTGGGAAACTCAGCCAACACGGCTAGTACACGAGGCTTACACACTATGAGCACGTGAACCACACGCGTGTTCATAGTGACAAACAGCCAATGAGAGGAAGGCTTTCCCCACCTTCCGGAATCGAGGGCGCCTCTTTGCGCGCACGATTCGCCCAGTCCGGGATGTGAAATTTCGTGGGGCAGACCTGTTACCATCCAATTAGGCCGTTTTAGGCATTTTTCCTATCATTCTCCCTCTGCTGGCTTGGAATGCATACTGCATTAATCGGATCCTATGGTCCATTATTCCAATATCGGGAAACACCGATTTCATGTACCAGCAACTTGTAACTGTACCACACAGGCCGCTTTCACAATAAATCAAGTAGCCACAACTCTTCGTATCATTTCAAGGAGCCCCTACATCCTGATTTTATGCAAATTAAGTCTCTGTGCATGTACTTTTTCCTAGCCAGGAGCTTACAGATGCCGACTGGAAACCCGAAGTACCTCAGCCGACAGTAAGTAGACGCTAGGACGGACCCACAGTGGGTAAGTTCGGCTCTCGCTCGGTCAACACGCGACATACCCACATAAAATTGGTGTGCAGATCTGGGGTTTCAATTACCGCATACTAATTTGGAACAAAGTTCCACTTAGCATAGCAGAGGAAGAAATTATTTCTCTCGCTATACCTAACACAGAGACTAGTTAATCACAGAGGGAGTGATAGGCAAGAGAAGGATCAAGAAAGAAGAAGACGTTCCGGAATCATTTGGTGAGCGACGCAGATTCGCCATCGCGGGCGGCAGAGCGACCTGGACGCAGCAGAAAAGATCGCGACTCGAGAAGGGACGGCGGCATCCGCTAGAGGCGCTGACCGGGCCGGCGCGCATCGCAAAGCAGCCACGGCGCGCATCGCAGAGCAGCTACGGCAATTGCAGCAAAAAGTGAGTAAAGTGAAAAACAGTGCCTAACAAGTGTTCAAAATGCCCACCGACAAGCTATCGAGTGCGGAAAGTGTGCGTGAATCAAGTAGTGTGAAAATTTCAGTCACAGATGCACTAAAATTAATTCCCTACAATTTTAGCGGAGATAAATCAGAACTGAGATCCTTTATTGATAATGTGTCGACAGCTTTCTCTTTAGTAGCTGTAGAGGAGCATGATGTATTGTTACAGTTTGTCAAAAGCAAAATAGTTTCGAACGCAAGGTCAAAAATTCTTGTCAGAGACCAGACAAAAGATTGGCCTTCGATCAAAGCTATTTTGATAGAAAATTACGGGGAGCAGAGGTCCTTGGATTATTACGCATATCAATTATTCTTGGCTAAGCAGAAAAGTAACGAAACAATAGCAGAATGGGCTTCTCGTGTCGACGCATTGGAACATGATTTCCGGCAAGCCACTGTAAATGAAATGAAGGCCGCGGATGTTGAGGGAAGTCTTGCATTAATAGAAAAGCTGACTAAGGCGACCTTCGTGCAAGGTTTGAAAGACGAAAGAATACAGACAATTGTCAGAGCACAGGGTAAAAAGGCGACCCTGCCAAAAGTCGTTGACTTAGCCCTTACGGAAGAATCAGCAATTCTGTCGCAACGCGAAAAAATATTCACATAACAAAACAGACACCAAAACGACACAGTTCAGACACAATAGGGGTACATTCGTGACTTGCAATTCCTGTGGAAGAATCGGGCATCTAAGTAGGGAATGTCGAAGCGCCATAACTTGTCAAATTTGCAATCGTACTGGCCACAGTGCCAAAGATTGTAGAAGCAATGCAACATTCAAAAGAGTCCAGTACATTACGTGCAGCTACTGCCGAAATTCCGGCCACAAAGTAGCTGATTGTCGAACCAAAAGAAACAAATGCGCAAGGTGCAATGAGATCGGGCATTTCCCATCTAAGTGTAAAGCAAATCTGGGGGGAAAAACACACTCAAACAAACAGGGAAACGGAGCCCGGGTGCAGGAGTAGACAACCATCTTAGCACTCGGAATTATGGATCTGTATATGCCGTAGGTTGTCAGTATGCTAGTGATTATATAAAACTGCCTTGCCCTAGCATACTCAATCAAAATATTCCATATTTACTTGACAGTGGGGCACAATTAAGTCTTATAAATCAATCAGCTTTGAAGCCAAATACTCCTATAAACAGGCAACAGACAATCCAAATCAAGGGGATCTCACCTCAACTGGTTAGAACTCAAGGAACAGTTATGCTGAGATTGTATTTAACTCCCAACCATTACCTAACTCATAAATTTCATGTTGTATCCGGAAAGGTTGATATTAGCGAGCAAGGGTTACTAGGAAGAGATTTTATGCTCCAGCATGGAATAGTAATTAATTATAAGAACAGAACAGTTCACGTTAAAGGTCATAACATTCCCATGTTGTCAAGGAAGGAAAAGCGTTTCACAGACCAGAAGGCCAGGGTAATAAATGCAAATGCTTTCCCAAAGTACAAGTGTAAGCAGAATTATCATGCTAGAAACTCTCAAAACAATTTCACTCAAAAGACAACCAAACACTCGGCCTTCACTCAAGGCAATTCGAAACAACAGACAGCAAAAAACACTCATGTTTCCGCAGAAAATAATGCAGTGCCTAATCGGGGAGTCACTGACAGCGGAAGCGAAAATCAAAACAAACAAAATTTTCATCCAGGGCAACCTAACAAATCGAAACAAACCACTACAGATGAAGGAGAGCAATTAATTAAAGTAGGTCCTAGAGAGGAGAGAGTTTTGCGAATAAAAGTACAAGGTAAAAGGAACACAGAGGCTATAATAGGTAAACAAGAGCTAATTTCCGGTGTCCATGTACCCGAATCAATTGTTAAAGTAAAGAACGGTGAGTGTATTATTCCTGTTTTGAATACTAGAGAGGAGGAAGTAGAATTTTACTATACAGCCTTGCAAACACAACCATACACAGAGCTGTCAGCTGATGCTGACGCCCTCAGTCGAATCAGAGAGATTCACCCAGTCCCAGATACTCCTACCAATGGAGATAATAACGCCAGTGAAGATATGGACACCTCAGAGAACACTAATACCACACACACTCAAACACAAAAGGCCGAAGCGCAGACGCAGACTACAGAGGATGAGTTTCCTGAACTAGATGAGGCTGAAAAACAAGCAATCCTACGGGAATGCCACCAGTCACCGGTGGCTGGCCATACAGGTGTAAACAAAACAATAGAGAAGGTGAAAAGATACATTCAATGGAAGGGTATGGAACAGGATATCAGAGAATACATTAGGAAATGTCATAGCTGTCAACAAAATAAATTAACAACGCGCAACACACAAATGCCGCTTGTGCTAACCCAAACACCAGAACAAGTCTTTGAAAGATGTGCTATCGATATCGTGGGGCCGTTCCCCCTTTCTCACCAAGGTAACAAATACTTACTCACCTTCCAAGATAGTCTATCGAAGTTTATGGCCGCGGTTGCTGTTCCCGCACAAGACTCGCGCACTGTTGCCAAAGCTCTTGTCGAGGAAATCATACTACGCTACGGGATCCCATCGCAAATTTTATGTGATAATGCGGGAAATTTCATTAGTGACACCCTAAAACAAGTGTGCCAACTTCTAAAGATAGAGAAAATTCACACCTCAGCATATTCACCACAGTCCAACGGTTCGCTCGAAAGACAACATCGCACTATCGCAGAATACCTTAGACATTACGTAGATAACGATCAGCTGGACTGGGATTCCTGGGTCCCATTTGCCATCTTTGTAATAAATACTAATATCCACTCAGCTACAGGTTTCTCACCTTTTGAACTATTCTTTGGACGCGTGCCTAATATACCGGGCATTCTGCAAAAAGACCCTACCGAAGTTGTTTACTCGTATGAGGACTACGCTACAGAGCTAAAGGCTAGGCTACAAAGTTTGCACAAGCGAGCCAGAGAAATTAACAAAGAGGTCAAGGAGAAAAATAAGGAATACTTTGATAGAACCCAAAACGCCGTTGAATTTAAGGTCGGGGATAAGGTTCTCCTCAAGGACGAATCCATCCGCAGGGGACGAAGCCAGAAACTAGGAACCCTTTTTGTTGGCCCATATAAAATATTGGAGCTTGATCTACCGAACGTAGTTATCCAAAGGGGGCGTTATAAACGGGAAAAGGTACACGCTAATCGTTTGAAACCATATAAATAATCATTTTAGTCTTTGACCCCGCAAGCATAACCTAATAGCAGTGTCCAAGCCATGCAAATAATGGAAAACGGGACTCCGATACGATTAATAGGACAGAAGTTATTAGTAAACACAGCCACGTGGCCTGTATGTCAACAAACGCACGTGCTCGGGAGGCCCGACCTCACACGTCACAGATAACAGCGTCAAGCCAAGATGGCTGCGGGGCTCACGTTGCGTTCCGCAAGCGATAAGCGAGGCCGCCTCTGATATCACAGTAGGACCCAGCCGGCTGAGCTCGACTCTGATAACGCTCCGCGTACTCGCCCAGGCGAGCGGTAATATCACGAAACCTTTCGTCCCGAACTAACACACAGTACACGCATTTCCAACATTTCGCGTACTATACTAGTATAATATTCTATAAGGAATTTACACAAGGGAACTTCTAAGGGATTTTGTTCTATTTTTGCAGATGATTTGGCTACGCTACCTCCTGATATTCCTTCCTCCGGCCGTTGCACTCCAAGATTTTCAAGTGGAGAATTACGCGCACTCACCTGGTCTGTACTACGATTACCGTCAGCGTATACAACTATCAACGGTCTCTTGGCGGATTTTGAGCTATTTCAACTTAGGAGAACTCCAGGAGAAACTGAATGAGGTAGAACATTATTCAACGAAATCTATAGCGTTTTGCAAAAACAAATTAGCGGAACTCAACCTGTCAGTGGACGAGTGTAATGAAATGGCTTTAGAACTACTATGGCACATAAACAACATCAAACACTCCCAGAAACTAATAGGACAATTAACAAGTCATCAGCCAAGCCGCAGGAAGAGGGGGGTGCTAAATTTCATAGGCGAGATCGCTCAGGTACTTTTTGGTGTCGTAAGCGATAGCGATTTTGAGTACTACAAATCCAAGATAAACACAGTAGAGACTGAGCAGCTGAAACTGCTAAAACTTAACAAAGAGCAACTCACAATTGTGAAAACATTTTTGTCGAACTTCAATCATTCAGTGGCGAGTGTAAGCCGAAATCAGGAAGTTCTAATGAATGGCATGAGAAAAATGCAGCGTTATGTCCAAAATTTTTCTAATCATACTGATATCGCCGTTCGACGGTTGTCAATAATGGTCGCAAGCAATGAACATTTAATTCGAGCAGTAGCCATTCTCCAGGGCATCCAACGGGAGTATGATCTCTTAGTCAATGCTATTGTTAATTCCCAAAGGGGATTGCTTCAACCACACCTTATTAACCCGGTACAAGTTGTTCAGTATTTGAATCTAATTAGGAACGACATCGGGGACAAGAAGTTTCCGATTCCGTTGACTGAGGAAAATGGTTACTTGCTCCTGAGAATAATTGATATCGATGTATTCTTGTACAAAAATATTTTGACTTATGTGTTAAATGTACCTTTAGCTGAAAATAATGAATTCAACCTATACAGAATACTTCCGTTACCTATAGAAGTAAGTGAACAAGGTCACTACTTGTTTTTACAAGCTGAGAAAGAATTCTTATTGATTGATCAATCCAAAAGACTTTATGCCAAACTAGACAGTGAACAATTAAAATGTAAACAAATGACAGACACTTTAAGTATTTGTAAACAAAATTTCATATTGCAAGCTACCCAAGATGGTTCCCCTTGCGAGGTGCAACTCTTACAACCAATTCGAGCGATTCCTCCTGATTGTGTAAGGAAAGTAGTCGCTCTGAATCACAGCATCTGGACCGCCCTTGGCCATAATGAATGGATTTTTGTTGCCCCAAGAGATGAGGGCTTAACTATTTTATGCAATAACGGGCATCCCACAGACGTCATATTTAAGGGGACCGGGAAGTTAAAGTTTTTCAACAAATGCCGAGGTTATGGGGCCCAGATGCTCATTCAGTCAGAGTTAACCCTCAGAACCAATGTAACCAGTCAAGATATAATTCCTAATTTTAAGTTAGAGTTAGATTGTTGTGTAGTGAATAGTGAAAAACTCAATATTACCGAGCTCCCGTTAAATTGGAACATTGAACCTGTTGGTAAACACCTCAGTGATTTGACAGTAGCCGGTTACAAAATTGAGGAGCTACAGGAGGAAATATCTAAACAAGAACAATTCAAAACAAATTCATACCATATGTCGACATACTCTATTATTTCTTATGTTAGCATAATTTGTATAGCTGTAATTGTCATCTTCTGCATCTGTAAACATTGCAAGACGTGCCGAGAGTGTTTCAAATATATCTGGCGCAGTACAGATCAGTGCTGTAGCAGGATTTGTATTAATAATACAGTCTTGACCCCATCTAACGTAACAGAAGTAAGGCATGTTCGGCATGTGAAGTCCAGACGACCTCTACATAGGGATGTGGAGATACAAACAGATGAAGAAGATGACATTGTAGTTTTTGAGCGTGAAGATACAGTGCCTCAGCGTAGTCTGGAGGTACCAGATCCTGAACCACGAACCTCCAGATCACGCAGGCGTTGAGCATAAGTAAGGAATTCTTACTATGGGGGTAGTATGAACTTAGCAACATATTTGGTAGATTATCAAAGTTGTATGATTATAAGTGTTGTAGATTTTAGTTCTTGTTAATTTTTCATTTTTGAATTGACACTTGCGGAAGATTTTTCGTCTTTAAAGACAACGAAAAATCTTTTCCACGCGGCGGAGCTGTCGCGGTAGCTGATTTTTGTATAGATTTTAGTATAGAGTTTAGCGGTAATGAAGGCGGAGTGCTTCCAAGCCAACGCAGTAGTGTGCAGATTACACCGCTCATATACGACACCAGGCTCAAGGCCGCTGATCTTGCGGTCCGTACTGTGGGAAACTCAGCCAACACGGCTAGTACACGAGGCTTACACACTATGAGCACGTGAACCACACGCGTGTTCATAGTGACAAACAGCCAATGAGAGGAAGGCTTTCCCCACCTTCCGGAATCGAGGGCGCCTTTTTGCGCGCACGATTCGCCCAGTCCGGGATGTGAAATTTCGTGGGGCAGACCTGTTACCATCCAATTAGGCCGTTTTAGGCATTTTTCCTATCATTCTCCCTCTGCTGGCTTGGAATGCATACTGCATTAATCGGATCCTATGGTCCATTATTCCAATATCGGGAAACACCGATTTCATGTACCAGCAACTTGTAACTGTACCACACGGCCGCTTTCACAATAAATCAAGTAGCCACAACTCTTCGTATCATTTCAAGGAGCCCCTACATCCTGATTTTATGCAAATTAAGTCTCTGTGCATGTACTTTTTCCTAGCCAGGAGCTTACAGATGCCGACTGGAAACCCGAAGTACCTCAGCCGACAGTAAGTAGACGCTAGGACGGACCCACAGTGGGTAAGTTCGGCTCTCGCTCGGTCAACACGCGACAGCAGCAGTGAACCGAAAAAACTCCGCGACCTCTACAAATTTGTCTTTTCATTCGCTTCGGCCTCCGAGGACCCCGCGGACTCTGTTAGGTCCGGACCGAGCGTGGTGAGTGAGCAGGAGGACGTGGGTGGGTTCGAATCCCCTTCAGGGCATCCAGATTTGAGTTTTCCATGGCTTCTCCAAACCACTGCAGGTGAATTCCTGGATACTTCCTTCAAAAAATCTTTTCCGAATTCCTTCCCGTTCCTTTCTCCAAGTCCTACCCCGCCTCTAATGACATCGACCTCAAAGAGCCGTAAAACTATAAGCGAATAAAAAGTTAGGCCCATTGGAGGAACGTCTTGTATTGCCATCGCTATGAGAAGTGTATTTTTTTGTTTGTGGAATGTGTAGTTTATGAATCGCAGAAAGCGGTAATCACAGCATTTGCCTAGAATCCTACACGATTGCGGTAAACCGCAATCAGTGCAGCCGGTACGCGGGGAACTGGGCTTATAGGCGGTTTGCAGCTCCTCAGCGTGCTTAGTCACACTGGCGGGTACTTATTAAGCCGGGTACTCACTAGCGAGCTTTAACTGTAACCGAACAGATACAGTAACCACGTTATAGCGTGTACGCGTGAAGCGAACGTGGCTCGCGACGAACACCGAGCCACCTCACTGAGCGTACTCACTAGCGAGCTGTAACTGTAACCGAACGGATACAGTAACGAGGTTCTAGTGCGTATGTGTACGCTCTCTGTAACTGTAACGACAAGCCGACTCTATCCTCAGTGTTCGTTTGGAGCTCCGCCATGTCAGACGAATTGTCTCTCTCGCTTGTGCAGCATACATGCTTGTAGATTCTTTACTGGATGATTATAAACGGCCAAGAGGATGGCGTATTCATGGAATGTATAGAGAAAGAAATCTTCTTTTAAGAAGTCAACAAATGAGTGCTCATGGCAAAAATTCCACGAGAATGTCTCCAACTGATTTTGAATATCTAATGAACATAATTGTGCCCAAGACAAAACGAAGAAACATTTCGTTCCGAGAAGCAGTGTCGGTTCAAGACAGATTAGCTGTTACAATATATTTCGCATTTTCATAAGCTCAATTGTCCCTGAAGTGTGCCAGGCACTGATAGGAGCATTGAAAGAACAAATCAAGGTAATCCTTTATTGAATAATAATAAAATTATAATGTAATTTATTTCAGAAAATTCATACATTTTTTTCTTAACTCATGCCTGATGAATATTCGCTATTGTTGCTGTACGGGGAGTGAGTTAGTTGGTTTTGATTTGGAGAAGAAGTGGAAGGGCGTGCTACATATCGATTTATAGAGGAGGAACAAGCTGAAGGGTGTGGAGATTGTGTAGTGAAGTAATAACCATAATTTTGTATGGAGTTGTAATATCCTCGATCAGCACGCAAAATTATCGGAAATAATTCAAGTTGAATTGCATTTTTTGTTTCCCTGATTTATTTTTTTATTTTTTCCTGTATAAAATCAAAGAAAGACCGTAGTTCCTTATTCTGGCCCAGGCGCCTTCTTTCAAATGTTTTTTGTAGTAATCCTTGTCCTTGCCGTTCCATAGGACACAGTTTCATTGTATACGTCAATTGAAGATATTTATTTTCTGTGCATTCACTCATGACGCTGAGGATACTGGTAGGTTCACTCTCGAAGTCCACCAACGCACTGCGAGCGCCCTTTGATTCGCAGCCAAAACCGACAATCGTCGGCTCGCTGCGAATGCAACGCGTTCCGCTCGCGGCAGGCTCGCGAGCCACGTACTGACTATCGTATTCGGTAACAGTAACGTGCATCGGTTACAGTTACAGCTCGCTTGTGAGTACGCGAAGCCGAGGTCCCCTCCTGCAGGCCGTCCTGATTGCGGTTTTTTAGGCGGTTTCCCGCAGTCATCTACGTGAATCCTGGAATGGTCCTCAACATCTACACATTTCACAAACTAAAAAGTACAATTAGCATACAGGTGTCACAGAGTTACGCGTTAATGTAGAGATTATGTTAACATATACTGAAAAGTTCGAGCTGACTTAATCGGCTAAATGACAAATTTAAAGTAAAGTAAAAATATTGTTTCATAACTGATGTCAACAAATCTAATGAATAAAGCAAACAATGCTTCAGCAAAACCATTTTATCCCTTTCTGACAATTTACATTATTCAATACAGAACACATTTGCTTGTGAATATTCAACTCCCGATTCATTATGTTTCACAGGATTGTGTGTCGAGAGTTCTAGTCCGCAATTTGGTCCTATCAGAAGCTACATGGGCGTGGCGAATATCAGCAGATTTTGTGCAGTGCGGTTTCTTCTCGCTCCTGAGTGTCTTACGTCGCTCGGGAGGCTGGCTGGCACACGAGCTGCCGTGGTCGCATACCTCTCACCACAAGCCGAGGCAAGCTAGCGTCGGCCAGGCCAAGAGGTAAGTCGCTCCGTCACACAAGACAAACGGACAATTTGTGGAATAATAAATGACCCACACTGCTCATGGTGGCTGAATCTAAGCTGCGAGTAATTGTCTTACAAGTGGCCTGGTGACCCACTTGGCTAATTTAGCTGACTTTATATCAAAAGGTTACCGATTCGTATCCGGGCATCGCCGAGACCTTTCACGTCTATTTAAAGTGACCTCTTCGTTATTGTTGTTGTTGTTTTAGGGCGCGTCGACATCGAGGTCATTAGCACCCTAACGATTACCAGCTATAACTGTGGCTAAAAAATATACTAAAATACTGTCTGCATGGTCGACTGTAAAAGGGTCGGCCATGCAGACAGCAAATAAAATAAATCACAAAAATAAAACGTAGCTTTAAACTCTTCGTTATTAAAAGCTTCGCTTGATTCATAGGAAGTTCGGTAAGAAGTCATCTATTGCAGATACCAAGTAAAATTGCAGGCCCACTTTACCTGCAGAGATTAAGAACTGCGGACAGAGACGTATCGCGCAGAAAATTGAAACTATGTCACTTCGTAGCGCGAACTACAGTTCGGGGTCTTCAACCAATACTTTTTTTTTTTTTTTTTTTTTTGCAGTTGACTTGTTTAATGCAATCCTCCATCCCTTCCTATCTTGCACTAAACTCTTCAACATACCCATTAGAAACCAAGTCATTAGCTTCATATATTCTAATCTCCTTCTTCCTCTACAGTTGTACACTTCGACTGTTCCCTCCACTACCAAATCAACCAATCCCGTACGTCTCAACTATATGACCCTTACCCCTGTCTCTTTCTTGCGTTTGACTCTTTTACAAACTTCTTACCAATACTATCAAATGCATTTACTTATTCTACTGTCTTAAAATTCATAAATCTAGCATTCGTCCTCACATACACAATCAATCAATGTTTTACAATCGCTTCAGTTATACACACGTAGTAGGAAAAGTCTAACGCTAATTTAACGACATCGAATTAAATAAATGGCGTGTACACTACCTCATCGTTAAACCATTAAATAATGATAAGTGTTTTCGATAGGCTCTGAGAGTTACCTTTCCACTGCTTAGGACACTCGTTGCCTGGGGAGGCTTGCATAACGTTGCTTGTCACCTACCCTAATTCAGCTCTAATTAAACTGTTATCAAGATCAGAAAAGCCTTAATTAAAAAATAGCTCTCTCCTATGCACCTTATGTGTGTAATTACAGTGATTCTCAATTCAGTACATTTTTGCTGATGTATATGCCATATTATAATATTATAAGTACATAGAAAAAAGAAATTAATTATGTTATTTCAGATTACTAGGCTTTTACGGCTACTTGGATTTAGCGACCATTTTCTAAAATCTCATTATTATACATATACAGTTTGTTATTTACAAACCATTAAAAGGAGATGACATTGACGTAAATAATGAAAGGATTGCACGAAAATCAATCCATGAAAGAGCTAGTTTTGCAACAAGCGTGCGATGTTGTTATTGTGAACATTAGTGTGATTTCTTATTCTTTTTACGTAAAAAATGAAAATTTCTGTGGGAACTGAATGCTCCCAAAATAACAGCACCAAAGTAAACGGCCAGGGGTTTCTTTCTTTTTCGTCATTTACACATATCATACATGATAACCAGAAAAGTCAGAGAATATTCTCTTGGAACTCCAGACAGTACTGTTTTTTGTCAACAACAGTATATTCCGAGGTAAATTACTTCGAATTTTCCTGAATTTTTCCATCCTCACAGATTTTTAACAATTGTGTCAGATGATAGAAGGATTATTACGAATTTAATAGACGACTTTAAAAAAATCAAAATAAACCTGGGCTAACTAAGCTTGTCAAAAACGAATTCAGTCTTTATGACATTTAATCATTCGCTGCCTCACAAATTTAACTGCTTAGAGCAACGGGGTAGCGACGCTTTGGAATAATTTCGCATGTATTAACAAATTAAAATCCTATTGAAAGAACATAAAAAAGTTAAATCTGTACTTAACTACCAACTTAAATGGCATACACTGAATCAGTGGCAGCGTGCGCAAAGCGAAGTTTTCGAGTAGCGTTTAATGAAGGACGCTCTGATCATTTACTTAAGGATTAGATTTAAGCTCTTCAAACAAAACACACTCCTGCTCTGTCCAAACTGAGATAACTGACACAACGTTTCCGATATCTCAGCTCCCGTTCGACTCAGCTGCGTTGAAGGCTGTCCCGTATTGGTATCTGTTTCTCTGCAGCCATCCGCTCTCATTCATACAGTACTTTTACTTCTTATTCTGAAATAAAGTAGTCTGTTTAGGTTCTCTTTTACTGGCGAATCGTTTAAAATTTTACCCGCTTTCCTCTGTATTTTTGAACTGTTTAATTTTGATGATGTATACGTAAAAAATAGTCCTAGAATTTAATCAGTAATGGGATTATAAACGATAGTTCCCACACTTTCAGAAAACGGTGGTTTTTTTCTACTACAGCTTCCGTTGCGGTGATAAAGAATGTGAATTTGTTGCCTTCATTATATTTCGTAATGCATGAAACATCAGTTAAAGACGTCTCTCTACATCAATATTTTATTTCAAGTAAATTTAGTTTTCCTTAAATCCCAAGGCAGAATAGTAGGAATTTTAGATAACCAGGTAAAAACATACAGAAGAAAGTTAAATTCAAACCTGTAAACCATTGCATGCGTTTATGTAATAATATACACTATTAAAATCATCACCTCACTTTTTTTACATTCTGTGGTGTTATACTTTTCTGTCATACCATTTAACTAAAATGGGTCAACAAAATCTATATCTAGTAAATCAGGTAAAATTATCACTTCCCCATCTGTCACCTGCATAGAAGAAGGATTGGATATACAATTGATTTAACTTTATTTTTTATGAATAATTGATCCTATTGCAATTGAGAAAATTGCCCAAAATATCCAGAAGTTAACTTTATTTAACTCATGAAATACAAAAACATACATAAAATCTTACCAAGATCATAAACAATACTTCCAATTTTATGATTTTCAAAATGGTGTACCGCAACTAACTTAAGTTCTCTGATTTTTATGAGAGCTGCAGCTACTACTGGCACATTATAATTTTCTAACCGAGTTACGGCTCAAAACATAACACAATTATAAAAGGAGACCTAGAACCGAGAAATTATATCACATAGTAAATGCAATACTACTCATAAAGGTTAAAATTTCAGATACGTTAACTTATAGTTACATGAGTCATGTTCAGCAAACTTATTTACAGAAGGCGAACGGTAACAACAGTTAATTGAAACCTTTATATGGAAAGTCCTCTAGTTGCCCTTATTAGGTATATGTAGTGGACAGCAAAAAGGATGAAGGGTTCAAAAACACATATCAAATACTGTAACTAACAAGGGAGTGCTAAACACGAAATTTATGCACAATTCTGTGGTAAACGCAGTAAGACAATTAGCGAAAGAATGATGGGTTGCGAGAATAGGCGATTGTCTGAGTTTTGATTGCTAAATGGTTTTAACTGATTCATGAGGTGCTTGGATCAGATTGGAAGTAAGTGAACAAAAGCATATACTATTCGGGATTAACGCTTGTATAATGTCACTGATTAATTGACCGATTCCATTTGTACCAATATTATGCAAAACATATTTACCTTGTTTTCGTGTACAAGAAATTTAGATTAAAAATTCCAGTACAATCTTACTTATTAGACGAATCCTTAAAATTTCCAAATTTCTCTGTATCTCAAAATTGTGGTAAGGATGTTAAATTATAATCAAGTTGAAAACATGTATAAAAACTGATTAAATTTATATTAGTTCATAATTTGTCGTTCCCATTAACTGTCACCGAGCGAATCGCAGTTTCTACTGCCTCTGGTAATGTTTAACTTAGTACTGTTTTAATTACCCTAGACAAGTTTTATTATTAATTTTAGAATGTATTTGTATCATATTTACAAGAATGCGTTATGGATACCGCAATTAAGAAATTTCTTGCATTAGGACTAATGAAACTAATAAGCAGAGTTTAACATCTTATCAGACTAAGAATTTATAACTGAGCCATCGATAGAAACTGTATATAAGATGGTTCACCTCTTATAACTTGCTTTACAGTTACAATAAGAGCACCAATTGTTGTCGTGTTAAGAATTTATTTATCTATTTTCAAATCCTCTTACCACGCTATTTAATAATTATGAATTATAAAGTCATTTTCTGCAACTTGAACGTTTCTTTTATATTAATTATGACAGTTGCTGGTAAATTGTAAGTGCGGACACATATAAATAAAAATGGAATTTTAATTTGCTCATATACTCGACAATTTGAATTAGACATGTTCGTAAAGTTGGCACATTTTTTACCTGTAGTCGACACACTTTCCACAACCTTAAAATACCGTCAAGGACACAACAGAACATGAGTTGGCCAAGAGAGATCGAGGGAAAAGTTGTGAGAAGGGGCCTGACCCAAGTGGAAGCAATTCCATATTCACATAGCGCCCTATGGGTGTCAATCGTGAGCCCTTGGGGGATACTGTAGACACACTGAAGTAAACTCTGTACTAATTTCCTTCATAAGGAAAAGTGGAAAACAAAAACACGAGTCAGATAGTGAGACAATATCTCACTGCGATATCTGTGAGATTTACACGAAATACTTATTAATGGATTTATCAATCAGCCTATAACATAATCCTGCAAGCTACTGAATAAAACATCGTTTGTACCGAAGACCTACACCACATGTCGATTTGAGGTTCAGAGTGACGAGCCGTAAGGAAAAAAAAATTTGAACGACACCTAAGGTTTCTTGAGGGATGGCCCCATTTGATGAATTTGCCACGGACCTCAACTCCACTGTAAGGAACCTAAATTCGACACCACTTTTCAATTAAAAAAACACATAAGAATGTAGGTACTTACATTCAACACTAGGGTTATCCATAACATAAATATTCTTCTCGTTTAAACTACAGAGTGTGCGTTTATTTATCTCAACGCGATCACAATTTGCATAATCACGTACAGAATAAAGTAAAGTAGATTCGAATTAACTGATACTTAAAGTATTTACCGACCCTAGAAAATACGCGCTTTCGTCTATGATAAACACACACATTATACCAACCGTTCACTAATGACAGGTCAGATCGTCACCTGACACGTGGATACGTTTGGATTGACGAGTAAAGCCGGCAGTGTGGCTGGTTTTCTGGATCATCGTATTTTCTTAAATTCGAAACTGATCTAGTTTAGTCTATAGGTGCACTGTCTACAATAGTTGCTTTTATCTTGAGCATGGTGTTCTAATTCGGGGTGCACTGTCTACAATAGTTGCTTTTATCTTGAGCATGGTGTTCTAATTCGGTTCAGAACCAAGAATAATAATATAAGAGACGTAACAAGCCAAATACGGAGGTAGAGATGCCAGGTACTGTTCTCCGTGTGTTGTTGCATTTGTGTAAATTACTGTAATGACTGTTGATGAGTGTAGTGTTTCATTTCTGTTACGTAAATCAAGATAAAGGATGGAAGAGGATAAAAGTTGGTGTCCAGTCTATCCTGAAAAAGTACGAAGATCACGAATCCGATGATTAGTCATCGTTCAGCAATGCCTCTTCTACTTTGTTGGCCATGTCCAAACATGGAGCAGCTAACCCCTTGACAAACACATCGCGGAAACTCCTGAGTCAACTAAGCGGGTATGTTGTGTTATTGTATTGTTAAAAACAGGAAAACACACGGAGAAATACAACAAACAATTTTTATGGAACCACATGAAAATCCGCTTAAAAAAGTATTATGTTGAAACAAATGTACTATGCCATCCATTACCGTTTAAATTGGCTAACTAACTGGAACGTTTTGCTCCCTACAAAGAACAGGGCATCGAAGAATGATGTATAGTTCTTCCCATTTGTGCAAAGACCTTTACTTGCGCCCAAGTATTCGTAGCTTTCGGAGGTTCGTTTTCGGTAGTTCGTTTCCAAGTATTCTTCGCTCACGATAGTCATGATTCCTTGTTATTTCTTTCCCGCGTTCATTTGGATTCCGCAACGTATGTCCTAAGCAGCCCCAATTTCTCTGTTTACTTTGGTCTTGCGACTTCCTACAATTCTTTTCATAATACAACTTGAGGTCATCTTATTTCTAGACATTGGTATGGAGCTAAACAAATTTCATACACAAAATCTGCCTGTAAACTATTTATTCATATTTAGTTATAATTTATCTACACGGGAAATTCCAAACTAACTATTTTATAAAAATAAAATTTTGATTCCGCTCTCATGAAATGTTCCATCGGAAATAGCTTAGACGATACTCTTCGTCTGACTGAAGTGGTGTTAAAAATCTCTCAACCATTTTTGCCTAGCGTTTATAATTCGTTTCTTTACTGTCACTTAAAACCATTTAGGAGAAAACTATCTCATCCTCGGCTGTTTTCATTTTACGTTGCAATGGTCTTCTCATAAAAGAATCTTAAATCTAGTTTTCTGGCGTCTGAGTCTGGTATAGTCTTTTAAGCATTAACACATACATAAATAATACTCAGGGTGTCTGGTAAATAATTAAAAACTCCTTGAATGTAGAGAAAACTTAGCGTGACTTACCAAAAGCAAAATTTTGAAATTAGTTTTCAAATTTTAGTCATTTATGTAATTCACCAGCTGCTTTTGATTTATGTCACGCCATTTCTACAAATGAAGGCATTAGTTACATTAATTAATATTTTTATTTTAAAATTTATATTAAATGTTCCATCTGGCGACCTTCCGCTCTAATACACGCCCTGGACATACTAATAAATACTTGTTTAATTTGGCGCGTTTGACCAGCCGTATTAATTTGTTGAGCGGCTGATTGGATGCGCCTTCTCAATTTCTGATGTTGGACTTTTGAAATAATTTCTTTGAAACATCTCCAAAAAAAAATCCAAGGAATTATAGCGAGGTGATCTCAGCGGCCTACCCATCATAGTAGATAAGCTTGCTTCAAACGTTGCCGCTTTCGTGTAGCGTAATGGGCTGGGCACCTTACGACAGTTACAAGTAGCTGGTACCCACTATTTCGTTCGATTTGTCAAGAATTTTAAATGTTTTTGTGTTTATACCTTAAATATTTACAGAATAAAAACTAGTCTATGTTTCTCCCTGCCAAATCAGCTATCCCTCCAGTGAAACTCTCGTCAAAATCGTTTCCACACGCTAAATATGATGCATATAAACTATTTATATTTGTTAATAGCTGAAAAATCAGAAAATTTCTAGACGATTCCAAAGATTTAGAAGATTTTGGTAGAAATGCCCGAGGTCGACCACCATATCTCCCACATCCCTACAGCCTACCAACATGCAATCACAATAGTGCACAATGGGATACTCGAGGCTACTATCACAGACAAACACTACTGGTCAGCGCTAGATAGTTGTGGCCTGCAAAGTGAAATATAGGGACACTACTACACCTCCTTTCTATGTCTAAAATGCTACACGTTAGATCTTTCCATTTTCTTTTTTGTAATTCCTTTTTACACATGAAAAGGTTGGGAAGATGGCACTTGGTTTCGTATGTCATGCCACCAGCCTCAATAGCATTAATGTATCAGGAACTGTACTTCTTAGTTTCTTCAAGCAATTGTTGCGTAACTGGAACTATTATAAAAAATAAGGTACCTAGTAAAACCTGCCAGATCCTTGCGAAAATTGGCAACTCTCATTGTGTTAAGGGCAAGTATTTAGTCACTAAGCCGCGGAATTAAATAAGCACTTCTCATTTCAGTTATGGATACCACTAACGTATTTTAGTGTTACGTGATAAAACGAAAATTCGTTTCTCCTTGTTGTTTAATTGTGTGCAACTGACATAAATATTCCATAAGGCTTTATAGTTTGCTTCAGTAAAACCTAACGAAGATTTTCTGAGTAATAAAGAATTAGGTAAAGCATATTGGTCTTAAAAAATATGACGCCCAGGAGTTTTTGCCGCAATTTTCTACCGCGCGTGGTGGGTGAGCGTTACGGTTCTGGCCTCCCATTGGGGAAGGACGTGGGTTCGAGTTATCGTCCGGCCACCCAGATTTGGGTTTTCCCTAGTTTCCTGCAGGCGTTTGTTTCAAAAGGTAACGACCGAAATCTTTCCCAGTCCTTGCCCCCTGTACTCTCCCGTCTCTAATGACCTTCCACGTCGACGAGGGGTAAAGCCAGAAAGGAAAAAAATGCAATTTTCTTCTTGTATTTAAGATAAATAAATTCTTAAAATCTCTGTTTGAGTAGGCAGTATCAAAACCGAGAATCAAATAAACCCGTTTTCAATATCACACATCGATAATTAATTACACTGCCTGAAGTAATATATCAACAAATGCCAATTTCAGAAGGTTCTGTTATAACTAACAAATTGTGTATAAGACAAAGGTGCCTTTTTTGTATTTATCTTTGCTGACGCGAAAGTAATAATAGATGGATCATAAGAAGAGACAGAGAAACATTAACTTGCTGGAGTGTGAACCAGCAGAACGCATTCTTTGATGCGGGACTATGTCGTCGAACGAAGTTGTTACGGTGACAGGAAAACGCCATTATTGCTAACAACAAACTGTATTCAGAGAGAAGCGTGAATTACGGTGCGCAGCAATTAAGCTTACCTTGATGTGAAATAGCTCGAGAGCGTGGTGTACTGCGATTAAGTTTTGCTTTGTACACTGGCGCTTACCCGGATTAACATGCAGTCATTCAAATAAAACAAGAAATCCACCAATGAGCAAAAATAGTAATAGAATTATGGTCATGTAAAATCATAATCAATCTAAAACTTTAAAAATCTAAAAAAAATTACAACTCACGACATTTGAAGAAATTTGTGGCTTTTTTATTGCCGAAAAACGACTTATCGTAGCTTATGTAATGACACGTCTAATTGTCTGAATACATGATGATTAAGTACTACATGTAACTTCAAAAATGGCTAATTAACAGACTTGAAATACTGGCTGCATATCTTATACAAAATCTGGTCAAATTTAATCAGAAAAATAAATTAAAGATTAAATGCAAAACTGGATGTGACGTAATAACGCACCTTAACTGAAAGCTATTCACTCTTATGTACACCAGTATGTATGAACTAGTGCATAGGAAATAATTTAAATGACGTATCATCAAAATATAGAAATTCGAAGATAAGCAAAAGTCACACACAAGTCGTGTGTTTTGTGAGGTTACATATCATTAACAGTTTATTTTTCAATACTAATTATCCGAATTTAGAACGTAAAATATTGTTTGAACAGTATTATTACTTGCTTATGATTTACGTTGTTTGAGTCATTACTTTGGCGCGTAACATTGATCCAAATTAAAATTAAATTTAAATTTAAGCAACAGGTATTTTTCTAACGGATATCGTAAATAGCAGAAACAGTTATAATAGGTAAATTAACGTAGACGTTAATATACTTCCACTGCAACTGCAACTAAAAGCAAAAATAAGTTATCAGCATAGAAGTACTTTATTAACCTATACCAATACTATAGTAAAATAGGTAAAATTATCCATTCATATCCAACACAGTCGGAGAATCATACTATTTGTTTCAAGTCTTACTGCTGAAGTACAAAAAAACCGTGGTCCGTCAATGTAACGGATCGGTACGAAAGGACTCGTATCTTTGCTGTTTTAAATTAATAATAATTGGTCAATAATCTGAACAATGTAATAATGGTTAATACAGCTATACCTGCTAGAGCTAACAAACACTTGTTAAATTTACACTGGTGCAGAGGTGTGGGAATAGTAGATTCAGTGATTCCTTTCGAGGAAATATATATTGCTAATATTAAAAATGCGACCGTGATTGTATCTCTTGGTCTGTTTGTTACGTTTTCACTAGACCCATTAAACAGCTAAACTGATCTAGATGAAATTTAATAAGGAATTACTATGTATTATTATAATGGAGAGAGGATAATTTTTTCGGTACAAGTAATATAATTTGTTGTGAACTTTTGAGAACAAACAGAACGTTGATAAACAGACAAAGCGTGTATAAATCTCTGTAATGTTATATCAGTCACTCAGGCTTTGTTTGTCTCGCAGTCAGTTTGTAAATGATCTTTTTTATAAATATCAGGTACAGATACAACTTATTATTTAGTATAGATGTAGATTTGCGTTATACCCGACCTTTATTTTGTTTCTATGTAGCTAATTCACCGGTTTCCAATCCACATAGCCTATATATCCGAGCAGAAGACAGCAAACCTAAGACCTTTTTGTAAAAAACGTTATTGACATAAGACGCGTCCAGAAAGTGACTAATTTTAAACCAAAAACAAAAATCTGTCGGAGGAGCTGTGGCAAGTAGCCTCCCACAGTTAACCCACTCCCTCGTTAGTTTGTTGCTATTTTTAAACATGTTTCAAATTGGTTCTCCTCGTGAGACAAGTTCAATAGCAGAACCGTGTGGTGAAGGTTTCTCCGTCATATCATCCAGACTCCGTTCTTTTTGCACACTTTTTACGTAACTTACATCTTTCTATATCCAGTTCTAGCAATAAAATTCAATGTACACGCCTAAGGTTTTGCGGGTAATAACAAACAAAAAACGCTCCTGTCAAAATTAATGTGGATGACTTTTCGCAATCAAACTAATGTTTAAGGGTTCTTAGCTTCAGGGAATCACAATAAAGAGGAAAGATGGGAGAAAATCCAATTTCCGGGTGTTGAGAAAGTTTCTCAAGCGTATAAAATCCTTATGAGAAGGAATCGTCGTCCCACTTAAGACTCCGGCGAATATTTTATACACTGGAATTTGTAAACGCCTCCTCATTTGAAATTAAATATGATAAATTTTCTTTATATCAGAATCGGCAACGTTAGTTAGATAATCAGAGACTAACTTCCAGTTATGTTCCGAATGTGTTTTGAGGAAATCACGATGTATGTATGGCGTACATGCACCTAATGTTTTCAAAGGAAAGAGGATAAGTACTGGAGGGTTGTTGCAGCAAAATCTGTAGTCAAGACAGCCACATACCCAAGAAATTTTCCCTCTTCAGTGGTTCCGATCAAGCTGTGTAATTAATAAGGTCTGTTTTCATCTGTGGCAATGATATAATTTTATCGATAACATCTTGTCCAAAATATTCTTGAGGTACTTACACTGGCGAGACGGCTCAAAGATATTTCTGGCTGTTTCCCAACTTGAAAAATTGGCTGCGAGTTCACCATTTAACCGCAGCAGTGTTCTATTGCCGTAGAGGGTTTCCTGAAACGGTTCCAACAACCGCAGAAATGCACAAAGAAAGAAGTGTGTGGAGCGTCTAAAATTCCAGACCTAAAGATGAGTGTACGAGGGTAGTTTAAATTTTCATGCATTGCCTAATAAAAGAAATCAATGCCAGATGCATTGTAGGGAACAGCAATCTGTTCCATTCGTTCAATAATGAGTGTGCAGTGGTTTCTGTTTAATAAGTACGAGACAAGTAGTAGCGTATGGAACAAGGGCTTAATATTAAATTTGTTTCACAAGAAAACGTGAAATCGTCCTTATTAAAGATTTAAAATAATGATATTTTTTAATAACTTTGTCAGACATAAGTAAGTATCTAAAAATCATTAATAATAATAACTTTCAAAGTCGGGGAAGAACATGAGTGTGGGCTTTACCATACTTTTGGCATTTCAAAACAACTGCAGTCAAAGGAATTGCCAATAATCCGTAAGCAACCTTTAAG
Organism: Vandiemenella viatica; assembly: GCA_031002005.1. Lineage (NCBI taxonomy): Eukaryota > Metazoa > Arthropoda > Insecta > Orthoptera > Morabidae > Vandiemenella > Vandiemenella viatica. The sequence goes on from JARYHS010013630.1 coordinate 336,420,350, forward strand.
ACGTGCGCCTGATCCAGACTATACTGGAAAATAACGCCGTCGTCGTCGTCGTATCAATCAACGGTTTAGGGTGTAGGCCTTTCAACTGTTCCGTATCCCCAACTCATCCGCGTCCTCGGGGAGCATAGTTTCTTACCATTTTTTGAACTTCGTATTCTTCCATTCTATTTAAAGAGGTTGTGGTGATAGTGTCTGGCTCTGACACTGGTTTAGCTGATACGAGTTCTGGTGGTAGAGAAATTTTCATAACGACTTTGGCAGCAGGAGACGTGGTGGTCACGATTCCTAATCACCAGATTGTGCCCCAAACTTCTCCGCTGTGCGTAAGGAGCGAGGACATACCACACTGTTGATGACGATTCATCCGTCATATGGGGACGTTGAGTCTGGCGGCTCTTGGTGTCTTTTGGAAAAGAGGACCTGATTAGACCAGCACAGTTTTTGTCCATATTCCTTCTTTCATCCATAATGCAATCAATACTTAACACACACGCTATCAGTCATCCACGCTTAGGAACATTGTCACGCAACGGGAAACCATTCCATTTCATCTTTCCAGACATTCCCATGGAGAGGTAAATCACACTCATGGTAACCTCCTACCCAGACACGGGCAAGACGTTCATAGAAGAAGAAGAACATGTCGTACAACGTCATTTTGGAAAATAACCACCTGTAACAGCCTCTAATTCCCAAATTGTTAATTTCTGAATAAGTAATAAAATCCTATTCTTCGACTGTTTTTATGATCTACGCTGAAGTACCTCTACCCACAGCGAGAATGTAAATCTTGGATGTGATTTCACCCAATTATTCTACATTTAACATATCCTACAAGGGAAGAAAGATGTGGGTGCCAAAAAAAAAACAACTTTTGAAAATAATGGATTTTAATTTCTTTGCAATACGTTTATTATCTGAGTTTGTTCTACAGCAATATTACTGCTATTTTATCTCTGATTATTATATGCTATACGACGTATGGATTTAAAAAATACTCTTCACTAAATTTTTGTAAAAATTAACCCTCATCTTTTTTACCTGTACTCTTCATATGTTAAGATGAATACGTTGTAATGTCCTTGGTGACGGGAAATTTATGCGTGTGAATTCCACGTTCTTTGGCATCGGCGAAAGCCAAGTGACTCATACATGCGCTGAAAGGACCGAACGATTATGGCAGGCCGTAAAGTTAAAAAGCTTTACGCATTCAATGAAATTCAAAAGGACAGTATAGGGCCTGTGCCGAAAGGAGGATTTCCTGGTAGAAAGTTGAAACTAGAGAAAAGATGCTTCGGAGAAAAAGTCAGGTTGCGGAACACCTCTGTTGAGAACCAGCGAATCAAACAGTGAGTTACGAACTTTTAGAAACCATAAGTTTTTTATGTTGCATGAGGAGCGCCAATGGAGATCGTGGACGACCCGCCAAACGCTGCGACTCGCTGAAATTTCCCGCGTCTGCTAAAACTCCGGAGCCTGCAAGTTTTCAACGGGGCGAACAAGCGGGAAGGAAGACATTCTGTTTCTGGCCAGTAAACAATCCGCACCGGCGCACCCCGGGAGATTGCCGGAGAGGTCACTACCTGCGGGGAGCTACGTCGCCAAGTGACCTTGCGCCCAGCTGATCAACAGGGTCCGTGAAACTCTGTTTTATCCGCATGTCATCTGCCACGGTAAAGAACGCCGGCGATGTATAGACACTCTTGCGTCATTCAAACCTAGGCAACGCTCTGAGATTTGAATCATGCTCTAAATTGTTCAAAAGAAACTTTTAATATTCAGTTCTGTTCAATAAACCAATCAATTTTATATTCAAAGAAAATAATAGGTGTTGTAAAACCTGCTTTCAATAACTTCCTTTCCAATGTATCAGTATATCATTTGAATAGATGAGATTTGTGTTTTTTTAAATGGTATTTTAAAAGTACAATTGCTGTGATTAAAAGTATTTCAGAATTGGAATGTCGCTTCTCTCGGACACTTCCATTCTTGGCGCCTACCCGGATTAATTTTGCAAATTAATGTATTAATTAATGCATCTCATTATTTTTTAAAAAAATTTAACACGTCATAAACTAGACGCTACAACGTGTAGTACCGATCACATCGATGGGTTATCTCTAAAATAGTTTTTAGAATGTGTAATACAATAAGCTCATTTTTTACAAAGAAAGCCATTGAAGGAAAAATAAATTATAAAATGACGCATTACCCGCACTTGCATATGGACGCGACAACTGAGCAAAGCGTACAGCAGTTTAGCCAACAACTTAAACAGTAGAAAAGAAATTTTACATTCGGTAGTTTGTGTTTGTAAAAATAAATTATATTTTAGCGTTTCGAATTTCAGTTCTCAAAATCGTCGTATAGTTAAGAATCCCTGCAACTACTATCACTTATAATCAATTGTTCGAGTTACAGATCTGCAGTTAGATTCGCTTCCTGGCAGATGCAAATTCAGATCAAATTACGACTAGGAGAACCCGAGGTAGAACGAAGTACCAAGTCGAGAATATGTTTTAAAAATACAAAGGTGTTAATTAAGAGAGCTGAAAAGTTTTCTATTAACACATTGTAATTTAATAATCACATAAATACAATAATATTGTGAAAAAACGACGCAACAATATTTTTAATTTTGAAAAACAGAAAATTATGGCATAGGGCATAGGGCAGAATGGGGTGGTAAGAATAAGTAATTATAAAAACAAATATAGACTTATGGGAATGCAGGGAGAATAAGTTGATTCCATATTTATTTAGTTAGCATTAATGAACTGACTATAAAGGTTTATCTACAGTTTCATTGACTGTGTTCTTATCTTAAACCTATTCACACACTAAGGCAGGTTCATCAGCTTGGCTTTATATTGCCGCACAGGAACTGTGTGCCAATGTATTTAAGTGAAACTTGTTTTTCTGCGGGAGCGAGAAATTTGTTAGCGTTACGCCTTGCAATTTTCACCTTAGGAGTTACGCGATCAGTGCGCATGCGCAGCAAGGTCCTGCGATTGTGTAGAATATTGACAATCACGTGATGATGTAGGGCAGCAGAGGCAGGATATTTATATTATTTATTTAACATTAAGATGGGCATAGTATTTTTAATTGCTTTTTTGTTTATCTATATTAGTTCAGTATTGATAATTTCATCATATTCTCTGATCGCTGTTGAAATGAAAGCTTTAATATTCACGGAGAAATATTATCGAGGGGAATGTTTTATTTAGGCTTTTAATTTTTTTTTAAGAAAACAGCTTTCAACCCGAAATTTTTGACGGATCTAATAATTAACAAACGTTTTCTACGCTGATACATCCATCAATATTTTTAGTTGCTTGAGCCAGAAATCTCCGTTCAACCCGTCATTTTTGTGGGGTTTGGAAGCTATTTATTAACGAAATTATTGCTGCACACTGATACATGCATCAGTATTTTTATGTCAAAGATGCTCAGGAGTATCGATACCAGTCGTGACTAACATGCTGCTCATGAAAGTGGCTTATTAATTTCTGATAATAACTAAATTCCTCGTGCTTTATGCTGCAAAATTAATATTCTAGTCTAAGTTCCATTTTAACCCACAATCTCCACCAATATTGCCGCTACAGAATCAAACGAAGTAGGCATACCTAAACGCATGAAATGCATCGCATGCTACTTTTCTTGAAATAACGACATTTCCTACATCAGGGTTCCTAGATCGCATATCACAAATTATCACAATTAATTTCATCACACACCTTCAGAATTAACTGCAACTTAACCAAATTAGCGCAATAATTAATACATTCTTTACACGCGGTGTAAACGTGACCACGACGTTCTCCAACATAAAAGCTATAATTGCAAAATACAGCCTAAGGCTAGATGTAATGCTCTATAATCTAGTTAAGTCTGCTTTAAATTTTTAAGAATTTTCAATTGTTTACGGGAATAACTTATACATAATTATTATTTAATCTACATATGCAATATAGTATCGTCGTTTGTCCACTAAAGCGCGAAAGAAACATAAAAAAATTCACAGAAAAAATACATAGAAGTTTCATTTCTGCGCGTGTACAGTACATACTGGTGCAGGCAGCAGTATCCCCCCCTCATCAAGCAAGGCACCCCAACCTTCAACTGACTCTGAATAAAATTCATCTCAATGTAAACATTCACAGTCAGAAGAACCCGCAGGATAACATTCGTTTCGTTTTTGGGTTCTAGGTTCAGTTGCTTTTTTTTGGACACATATCTTCAGCCTCTTTCAGTCGTTTACTTTTTCACTGTTAAATATTCTCTTTCTTAAATAGTTTTAGCCGTGCTTTTTCTTCTTTCGCAATGTTCTTTAACTCTTTTTCCTTTTTTTTTATATGGGAAATATGTTAAGACAGAGGTCTTCCCCCCTTCCGATTAGTCCTTTTTATTATTTGTTTATCTTTTGGAGTAGGCATTAGAATTTCAGGTGAAACAAAATGAAAATCTCCTGTTGTCACTTGCCATCCAAGAGCACTCCAGGAGCGGGGAAGAATGTAGTACTCCCCCATTCCGCTCTACCTGTTCTGCTACAGGGACACAATTTAGGTTAGGGAGGTAAGGTCACTCGAGGAAGTTACGTAAGCAAACATTTAACTATACGAAACTAAAGACAATTAAACGTTGTTCAAACATATATTAAGTATATTTGTAATCTATACAAGTATGTATAGTTTATCTTGGTTAAAAAAAACATCAGAAGTTACTATACAGGAGATGAAAATCACACAACGAAACTTTTAGATACTTACTCTAGATAAAACTAGACTAAAATAGCTGACCCAGATGAGCAGCAATAGGTTGGCCTAGTTATACTTATTTCCGTTCGCTGGCAATACCTACTTGACACCGAAATACGTCGAAATTCATTTTACCCCCTTACCCCGTTGTGCTCAGGGTTCCCCTGCTAAAATTATGGTTTAGCAAAAACTCCCAAAATCTTTTTCGTCGTAACACAAAACATGGTAGATTTATTGCTCCGTAACATTATGATGCAGTACCCATAAAATTTCGGCTGTAATAAAGCTGAATGTCACCACGACCATCGTCAGTCACCTTCGAGCGGAAGCAATTTAATCGTAAATTTCTCGCTCCTAATTTACGGTTCGTGCCAGAGGATAGGCGATTAACCAATTTGATTACTGCCACCTTCCTAACAAACGTGTTAAGATACTCTTAGTATGGAAAAGAATCATTAGCGTGAATTTTCTTTGGATAATAACTAATATCACAATACCTTTTAATATTCTCCTCAATATGTGTCAGATATTTTATGAACTAAAGATAAATTTTATCCCAAATTAATTTATATATATATATATATATATATATATATATATATATATATATGTGTGTGTGTGTGTGTGTGTGTGTGTGTGGTGCTTTTGTTGCTGTCTTAGTATCAACTGTTACGACGTTTCCATATGGATCTTTCTTTTATAAATTTTTTAAATTCGATTGGTGTAAAAGGCATTTCTAACATAATTTCATAAAATAAGCAAGATTTAGAACAACTGACTATGTGGAAACTATATTCTATTATTTTATACTATACTATTTTATATATTATTTTATACTGTACTATCTTATTATTTTATACTATATTAATGGAAAAAAAATCTACGGCCAGGCGGCCTGTTACCGTCTCCCTGGCAACTCCCGGGGAAATTTCAAATGCCTTGGCAGGTTTTCCGTGGTTTTCCGCAGAATATTTACCATTACCTAGTGTTTTTGTCACCATAGCTAGCGTATTGTCTTGTCCATGGTATGCATAGGAGACAAAAGACGGAGTGGCTGAAACACGATGAAAAGAACTATATGCCCTCACTTCTTACGCACTGGGGATACATTTGGGATTTAACCTGTGACTGAGCCAGGAACAGTGTACCTTAGAGAATTGTACTACTTGGTGTACATTATATTTATCACATAAAATAGTACAAATAATTAATTATATCTTAACAAAGGAGTATTTGTGCAAAACTGTTATATATATACATTTCACATTTGTTTCTATAAAATCTTCTTGTTACCGTTAGCAACTTGGAAATCAGATTTTCAAAAGCTAGAATACGTGTAATGAAGGCGATCGTAAAATTGTATACCCTGTCTCCAGATGGCGACACTGATAACTCTCTGTTGTAACGATAAACAAGTTTACAATGTATCCTAACACTCTTATATACATGGTTCAGTGATAATTGCTACAACGCTTTCACCAAATTTCATTTCAGATATGCCGTCGATAGAATTCTTACCGATGGCGAAGAGCGAATACTAAAATATTAAAGTATCTTGTAAGCCATTTAAAAATGTATCTTACAGCTCCGATATGAAAAGCTATGTAAGAGCTAGTTTGAATTTCCGATACATTATTCTGTATAATGAACAAAACAGGAACAAAGAAAAGGCTCTATCGATTCCAGAACAAAGGCCGTAAGCTAAACAACTGGCTGTTGTGTAAGCCGTCATCCGTTACCCGACAGCTTTCCTCCATGATATTTCTTGCCATTTGTTTCACATATATTTTATTTTTAAATCTTAAGCAAAGTGAATTTTTCTAATACAAAGCCAGCCCTGCTAAATAATAAATATTTATAATTACATCATCATCGTTACTCAGCAGATAACAGTTTATGTGGCACTCCTTGCTCCAGACGCCTAAGCAAATAATATTCAAAGATGTAAGAAAGAACAAAACATAGGATTGTTTGGGGTTTTTTCCAGTGTGATATACTCGTTTGCCTGTAAGCCTATATCTACGTACAATTTCCACCCTCTATTCTTTTTTGATGGTGCTAAATCCTCTAATAACTGCCCAACACAAGAGAAATTTCGGATTTAGGTGTTTCATTCTTTTCTTATGACTTTACGCCTCGTCGACGTCGTGGTCATTAGAGGTGGGAAAGGATGGGGAGCAAGGAACGGGAAGGAATGTGGCCAAGACCTTTTTTTAAAGGAAGCCTCCCGGCATTAAACTGGAGTGATTTGGGGAAACCAAGGAAAACCCTAATCTGGATGCCCGGACCGTTTTTCGAACCCACGTCCTCCCGAATACGATATCAGAACGTTACAGCTCACCCATTATGTTCGGGTTAGGTGTTTATTTAGTGTCGACTGATACTGTTTTTTGTGAACATGTATTATGAAATAATTCAGACACTTGCTGCCTACTTTTTCTATTAACTAACCCATCTTTGGAGAAATTGAAGAAGACAAAGCGTACTGGCAAATTTCGTTAAAACAGGTGTAAAATCGGTGACTGTATGTAGGAAAATGAAAACCATTGTAATGAATTGTAACGAACAGGCGATTTAAATTTCCAGAAACATTATTTTAGGAAGGGTATGAAAGCGTACTGGTCTGACCTGTGTCGCAACACAGCAAACATCAAGCACCTCCTCTGAACCGCAGGAAACATCGAAACTCCCGATGAGCCGCATGTGATTGACGTCCTCTCCTGAGCGAAGGTAAAACTCCAGCTGAGCGACAGAAGTCAGGTCTGAATGTGGGCTGTGCTCTAAGGCTGGTTGGCAATGCATGATAGTGAGAACTAAAGACACGTACAGTGCTACAGGAAAGAGCAAAATGTAATGAATTTGAGGTAACAGTAGCAGGTAAATTCACAGAGCGTTACTTACTGACTTCAGTCGTTATTTAATATATATACAGGCTTTTTAATGTATCAAATAAAAACAACGCATAATATAATTGAAAAGAGAAAATATAAACAAAAATCAAATAAAACCAAATAACTAAAAAAAACAAAATGAACGTCATGATTTTGAGCAATATTGATTTTATTCAACATTCATTTAGGAATATAAAAATTATTCTCAATGTCAATTTTCTTTAATAATGAAAAAGGGGGGGGGGGGAAACGTAAATGTTCTACATCGACTGAAACTATAGTGAATGTTGTTTAAATTAATTGTTTTCCAGCATTCTTAAGACATCTCTAGCCGGACAAAGTTCTTATCCAAGATCATGACGTACCTGTTCCGTTGAATATCGGAACATGTGCAAAAGTTAAGTGATTCCTGTAATCAATAGTCATATCCAACTCATTCTCAGAAGAGCTGCAGTAACCATCTTCTTCATCACTAATAGTCATAATCAGCATCGTCATCACAGGTCAATACAATCACGAAAGACACAACAACCAAGCCCTGAACTTGGTTCGCGTTTTTTACTGGCATGTATGCATTCCTATGGTGCGACTGTCGGTAGAATGCTGCAGTAAGTATTGTCCTTGGATGGACAAGTGGGATACCAATATAACTTCGTTTACCTCTACTTTTGTGTCAGCACGGAAAGAAGAAACATTTTCGAGTAAGTGTATATGTACTTTTTTTTACAAATTCATAAATAAACAACGCCGAGAAAAACTGCATCCATTCGTATATGTACTGTACGTTACTAATGTTATTAGCTGTAGTGAAAGTTTGGATTTTGCTATAGTCTAGCGAGACCTGGCTGATTGAAATAGTGGCATAGCAAAATTGTTAACTTTTCAAAATTTTATTTTCTTTAAAAATTGTGTTTAATAAATATCGAAAAATATATTTGAGATATGCTAAGGTTTGCACAGAATAATATTTTTATCTAGAATTTTTATTTTTTTTCGAAAAGACAGTTCTGCTGCCGATATATTATTCCCTCACTGTCAGGTATAACATTCCCGATCACCTCCTCAAAAATATTTTTTTCTAGGGGTAAATAATGCTCTGTGCAAGCCTCAGCATGTCGTAAATATATTTTTGTCGATATTTATAAAACAAAATTTTGAAAGAAAATAAATTTTTAAAAAGTTAATAGTTCTGTTATGCCCACATTTTCATCAGCCAGGTCTTCGATTATGTACTTACACATTAACACAAATTTTCACGGTGCCTCAAATACCTACCCAAAAATGTTTACCAGCTATCGGACTATAATCGTTATTTGCAGGAAATGATTCACGATGATATAAGAAGGGTTTCGTTTGCAGTCCGCTTATGCTTAAGAGATACCATTCCCGGTAGGTGCGACATTTGTCTCGGGAAAAAAAAAAAAAAAAAAAAAAAAAAAAAAAAAAAAAAAAAAAACATGTGGTGTGTGCTAAGGGATTCGTCAGTGAAGTTTGACATATGGTTTCGAAACTGACTGTACCATACAATACGAAAACAACTTATCTCTGTAATTCGGCATTTATTAATTAACGAGTTTAGTCAAGGATGTTATAGGCTACAGGGGTACGTCCATATACATTTTAAACCTTGACTCATACCAAACAACTGAAAAACTGTGTAAGTCCTGAAGATTGAGGAAATTATACTTCTAACGGAACAGTTAATTTTTATAATTAAAATAGTTTCCTTCGATTTTAAATTTCTATCCTGAATCGTTTAAATCTTTTGGATTTTAACACTAATAGAACCAACAGCGCCTTTATTGTTCTGTTTTTATTTATTTATTTTAAAATTATTTAGCGATGAAGAATTGATTCTCATATATTATTATACCAGCTTTTTTATTGGTTATCAGGATCTCCAGAAGCAAATTCGCTGGTCTAATGATGTTAATAATTCTGCACAGTTTAAAAAAGGACCACTTGAAATAATTCAGTTAATCGTAAATATTATCTCGCTGCGCAAGAAAGCAGGCTTGCCGCAATATTCCCGTTCTTTTTTAAAGCGAGCTGACTTAATGTAAGGTGTAACTGAATTTTAAGCACTACAGTTTATGAATAACGAACAATGGAATTTCCAATGAAGCTAAATAATATAATAACATAAGTCACCACTGAGGCCACGTGGAAAGGAACAGGAAGGAATTCGTGTATCCCTTTTAAATGAACCATCCTGGCATTTGCCTGGAATGATTTTGGGAAACCATGGAAAAAACTAAATTTGGATGGCCCGATGAAGATTCGAACCTGCGTCCTCTCAGATATGAGACCAAAGCGTTACCGCTCACCCTCCATTCTTGGTTTCCACTGAATATGTTCCTTTCATTAATTTTCATATTTAATTTAACTAATTAATTAAATATACCATCGCAAACCATTCGATATGTTTCATATTCTGTAAAGTGCAAATACTGATAAAGTAGAGGGTGAAGGTGTGAAGGAATAGTGGCCTAGGATATATGTATGTTGCGGTAGTCGCACTAAGATATTTTGTTTTTACAGTTTGATTCGTGAAATGTGTGACAGAGCTGTCAGCTGACAATACAGATTTGATATGATGGCGCCGCATCACCTCGAATTCTGATCAGGTCGATCGCTCCCCTCTTACAACAGTGTATCTGTCACTGATGTACACACGAATGTAATCTTATCCCACATTTGCCTCTGTATTGGATGTATCACCTCTTTTAGAGAAGATGTGGTGGCGTTATATACAAACCGTTTTTCTTGGTGTCAGAATGTATTAGCTTCTATAGCAGGTTTGGGAGAGGCTACATTAGCCTCTTCCAACCTAATGAAAACCTGTGCTTCACCCTAGTTTGCACGGACGAAGCTCTGGCGACTGACAGATTCCTGGTGTATGGAGTCACCCACTGCTTGCCAATGGCCCACTATAGGAGGGCGGAAGATCGGAGAGTGGTCCAGGGCACCCTCCTGCTCTTGGTGTTGGCAACGGAGCCTAAGGGAGGATGAATCAGAAATGATCAACGACATGGGGATGCAGAAGGCAACGGGAACCCATTGCGTCGAGACCCTAAGGGAATACCGGGGACATGTAATCCTCTGAAATTAGTATAGAATGAGAGCTTCTTCCTGGGTAAAATATTCCGGACGTAAAATAGTCTCCCATTCGGATCTTGGAGTGAGGACTGCTCTGGGAGATTGGACAGTAACATTCTACCAGTCGGTGCATGGAACACGGCAGGTATATTACAAAAATTAAAAAAGAGCGATGAATCGATTTAAGTTAGAAGTCGTTGGGATTAGTGAGATTAAGGATTCATAGGATTTCTGGTTGGCGGAACACAGAAAAACACAAACGCTGTCATCGGAGTTACTGGTGTAGGATTTCTACTGGATAAGAGAGTAGTGAAATGGATGAGTTATCACAAACAGTTTAGTGATAGGATTATTTTGATGAGGTTAGAAGCTAAGCCCGCCCCAGCCTCGTTAGTACAAGTGCATATGCCATCGTCACAGGAAGCTGATGAAGAAATGGGGAAAATATAAGCCAAAATTGAAGAATTAATCCAATATGTGAATGGGGAGGAAAATCTAATAATAATGGGTGATTGTAATGCAGTAGTGGGAGAAGGAAAAGAGGGGAATAATGCAGGATGTTTTGGTCTAGGAGAAAGAAATGAGCGGGGAAGCAGGTTGTTAGAATTTGTTGAAAGATACAAACTAGTCGTAACGAACACACTAAGAATCATGCAAGAAGTTTATGCACCTGGAAACGTCCAAGAGATATGAGTAGATACTAGCTACATTACATCATGGTCAAACAGAGATTCAGGAAACAACGCCCAGGAGCAGACATAGACTCTGACCACAATCTGACAGTTATGGAGAACAGGCTGAAATTCAAAATAATAAAGAAGCAATTCCCGCAGAACAGACTGGAAGTGAAAAAATTAAAACAATCTAACACGAGAAAAAAAAAATGCAGAAATAGTGAACGTCGGTCTAAGAAGGAACTCTTTAAGGAGATTAACTGTCGACGAATGGAATGCATTGAAGAGAGAAATAATGAAAGCTGCTCAAGAAACATTAAGCTTTTAGGGAACAAGCTCCCGAAAACCTTGGATCACAGAAGAAATTTTGGAGCTAATGGATCAGAGTAGAAGGAACAAAAATTCTCGGGATTTACCAGGAAGTGAGCAATACAGCCAATTTAGAAATCAGGTAAACAGGAAATGCAAAAAAGCAAAAGAAAAAAGGTCTGCAGGCAAAAGTGTAAAAAAGAAGAAAAGCAGATGGTCGTTGTTAAAGTAGATGCTGCATATAGGAAAATCAAACAAATTTTGGAGGAAATGAAAAAAAAATGTATAAACATTAAAACTGCCGATAGGAAACTTCTTTAAAGCTCAGAAGTTGGAGTTAACCGATTGATGAAATACAATGATAAATTATATGATGGGGATTACTTGAATAACAACGGAATGGAAAAGGCAGTTGGAAGTGATGAGATGCCTGCAGAGCTACTGAAATCCCTAGGAGAAGAAGGAATCCGGAGGTTATTCAGCCTTATACAAAAAAGTTATGAAACAAGAGAAATTCCCACTGATTTTAATAACAGTATTATCTTCACTATTATTCCAAAGAAAGTACAAGCTAACAATTGTGAGAATTATCACACGATAAGTCTAGGATCATATGTTTCAAAATTACTGACCAGAATAATATGAAGTAGAAGTGATAGTAGGTGAAATTAAGTTTGGGTTTAGGAAATACCGCGGTAGAAAGTAAGGAATTCTCGTTTTAATATTAATACATGAAGGGTGGATCAAGAAAATCAAAGACACTTTTATGGCATTTGTTGATTTAGAAAAAGCTTTTGATAATGTTGGGTGGAACAAGATGTTAAAAATTATAAAGATGTCAGGTGTAAAATATCGAGAGAGATGAATACTTTATAAATTATTTAAGAATCATCTGGATATAATAAAAGTGGAGAATCATGACAGACATGCATCGGTTAAAAAGTGTGTGAGACAAGGTTGCATACTGTCCCGATTAATATTCTACGTGCATGGAGAGAAATCTGACGATATTGTCTTGTTAGCAAAACAGGCTGAGGAAATTGAGAATTTACTGAATGGCATGAAAAAACTACTGAAGGAAGATTTGGACTGAATATAAATCAAAACAAGACAAAAGTGATGAAACGTAGCAGAAATGATGCCAATAGTAGATTGCATATATAAATAGGATCTGATGCGGTGGGAGAAGTAAGTGAATTCTGGTTATTGGGAAGTGTAATTAAAACTAACGGCAGAAGCAGGAATGACGTTAAACGCAGAATAACATTAGAAAAAGAGCCTTCATGAATAAGAGGAATCTTGTAGTTTCAAATATAGAAAGAACTTTTTAAAACTTTATACATGGATCACAGCACTTTATGGTAGCGAAGTATTGACTTTAGGAACACTAGACAGAAAGAATATTGAAGCAATTGAAATGTGTTGGTCTAGAAGGATGCTGAAAGTTAAGTGGGCAGATAAAGCACGAAATGAACGAGTTTTGCAAATGATGGATGAGGAAAAAAGTTTGTGGAAGGGTCTTACAGAAAGAAGAGACAGGAAGATAGCTCATATTTTGGGACATGCGGGATATTTGTTAGTAATAAGAAGAGTCGAAGATAAAAACTGTAGAGGCAGACAAAGATTAGAATATATGAAGCATATAATTGGGGACATGGGTTGTAACGGGTATGTTGAGATGAAAAGGTTTTGCACAGGATAGGAAAGGATGGAGAATTGCATCAAAACAGTCAAGAGACTGATGACAGAAAAAAAGCATCGTAAGAGTGGAAGTATTCTCAAGAAATGTGTGAATTACTATTGTATGTGAATTTGTTAATGAACTGGTAATTTTTGAGATGCGAAGACATTATCTTATATGATTAAGGAAAAACGTAAAACAATCAATTGTCCGATGACGTTCGTTGTGATTCTGAACTCACATTGGAGTTGGTTTGAGTGCAATAGATTTCAAAATTAAATAGGATTACACCTGATCGAAATGTGAGTAGAAAAACATTATTGTAGGAAGTACAGGTTATTTCGAGTTTCTGTTCCTTTTTTCTATAATTTTTTTTCTTTCTTTTTTGCGTTTTTCAAAATCAGTATGGCTAGGGACTGTGATTGCTTTGTGCAGACGCGAGCTGAGGTGGCTGATCTGCGCGCACAGCTTGCAGCTGTGTTAGCGAAAGTTACACAGCTGGAAGCTGCCGTAAAAGGCTACAGCAGATGTGATGTTGGGGAAACTGATATAGCCATGCCTATCACAGATTCTCCCCATATCGACCGTCGTACCTGCAACCCAGGCTGAAGTGTTGGATGCTGTGTCGCGGTCGCCTGTCGGTGACTGGCGTATAGCTTCTAGACTCCGAAGCCGCACACGGGGGCAGTCGAACAGGCTTAATGGCCAAGACGCTGAACTTGTTCGTCTGTCCAACCGGTTTGATGTATTGTCGGAGGCTGACTCAGTCCCACAATTATCATCCTGCGAGTTGACTGCCCCTCAGCCCGCCAGGTCTGAGCAAACGCAGAAGGGCATTCTGGTAGTTGGGAGCTCTAATGTTAGGCGGTTATTAGAGCCCCCTAGGGAAATGGCGGATTCCTCGGGGAAGAAATCCAACGTCCATTCTGTGTGTATTCCGGGTGGCCTGATCCGAGATGTGGAACAGGCCATCCCGGATGCCATAGAAGGGACGGGGTGTAGCCAACTACAGATTGTGGCTCATGTTGGCACCAATGATGCTTGTCGCCTTGGGTCGGAGGTTATCCTCTCTTCCTCCCGGCGGCTGGCTGAAAGGGTGAACTCTGTGGCCAGTGACCGCAAGATATCGGCAGAGCTAACCATCTGTAGCATCGTAGACAGAGTTGATTGTTGACCTCTGGTTCAGAGCCGTATTGAGGGGCTGAACCAGAGACTACGACGTTTCTGTGATGACATTGGCTGCAGATTTCTCGATCTTCGCCATAGGGTCGAGTCTTGTAGGGTTCCCCTTAATAGGTCAGGTGTGCACTACACACGTGAATCGGCTATACGGGTGGCAGATGCCGTGTGGAATGCACTGGGTGGTTTTTTAGGCTGAGGGAGGAAGACCCGAAACACGAAATTCAGTTACGGGCAACCAATCAGATGCAACACCGGAATTTAGAAGCAACGTAAAAGAATCTCGACAGTTAAAAGTTCTCGTAATTAACTGTAGAAGCGTTTGCAACAAACAACCGGAACTAGAAAGCGTTATTTGTAGTACAGAAGCGGATATCGCTATCGGTAGAGAAAGTTGGTTGAAACCGGAAATAAGTTCCGCCGAAACTTTTAAAGATAGCATGAAAGTTTTTCGTAAAGACAGATTACATTCTCATGGAGGTGGGGTATTTATAGCTGTGAGTAAATTTCTCCCATGTAATGAAATAGACGTTGATACGATCTGTGAAATCATATGGATTAAACTCAACGTTGCTGGGTCAAAACTCATCATAGGCGCCTTCTACCGTCCACCCGATTCCGACATAGTTATCGTCGAGGAGTTGAGAAATAATGTAAATAGTATAGCTAGCCGTTTTAAGGATCATGATATGATTCTAGGAGGCGACTTCAATCTGCCTTATATTGACTGGCGCAATTACGTACACATCACAGGTAGCAGGGATAAGGCAGCTTCTGAAGTAATTCTCGAGTAAAGCGGTAATTGCGACTATCAAATTAATGACCAAGCGAAAAAGGAAAAAAGGGCGAATTGTATACAGATTCAATAAGGCCTCAAAGGAGTGTTTTAGAACCTACCTGATGAATAATTACCATAACTTCAAGTCAACAAAGGACACCGTTGAAGGGATGAGGCATCGTTTTATACATACAGTCAGGGAAGGCATGGAAATACATAAACCAAAGTGGATAATAAAGGGAGAGAATGATCCACCGTGGTACACATGCGAAGTCAAAAGGTTACTCAAAAAAACAACGGAAAATACACGCACGCTCAAGAAGGAAGGGGTGTTGCAGCGATTTAGAAACCTTAGCTGATTTAAGAGGACGTATTAAGAATATAATGCGCGAGGCCTTTAACGATTTTCACTCCAACTCTCTCTCTAAGAGTCTCACAGAAAACCCATAGAAATTTTGGTCGTATGTACGAAAAGTTAATTGTACCAACAGCAATATTCCAGCACTAATTCGTGAAGGTTCCGAGGTTAATGATAGCCGCGATAAAGCTGACGTACTAAATACTGTATTCAAAAATTAATTTACAAATGAACATAAGGATAGTATTCCCGTTTTCCCACGCCGTGGCGAGTCGGTGATGGAATCATTACGAATAGATACTGCTGGTATCATTAAGCAATTAGAGCTCCTGAAGTGGGGGAAAGCACCGTGCCCGGATGGAATTCCAGTAAGAGTATTTTCAGAGTATGCGGCGGAAATCGGGCCATTTCTGTCTGATATATTCAGTAAATCATTAGAAGAGCGAAAAGTACCTTCAGAGTGAAAAATCGCGCAAGTAACTCCGATTTTCAAAAAAGGCGATCGAAGTGATTCTGGGAACTATCGTCCCATATCTATAACATCTGTTTGTAGTAGAGTTATGGAGCATATTATATGCTCGAACATTATGAATTTTCTAGATGATAATAATTTGCTTACAACAAATCAACACGGATTTCGGAAGAAAAGATCATGTGAAACACAGCTGGCCCTATTCACACACGACGTAATGAAAGTTATCGATGCAGGTTCACAAGTAGATGCAATTTTTCTAGATTTTCAGAAAGCCTTTGACTCTGTGCCACACAACCGCCTTTTAGCGATGCTTCGAGCGTACGGTATATCGGATCAGCTTTGTGAATGGATAAAGGATTTTCTAACTGGTCGGTCGCAGTATGTTGTCGTTGAAGGAGAAAGTTCTTCTAATCTAGATGCTACATCGGGTGTACCTCAAGGAAGTGTAATTGGACCACTTCTTTTCTTAATTTTTATAAACGATCTCGGAGACAAATTGAAAAGCCTTTTTAGATTGTTTGCAGATGTTGCGGTTATTTATAGGGAAGTAAGAAATTTGGCCGATTGCTTAGAAATTCAGCGCTATCTGGATGTTATTTTGGCTTGGTGCGCTGAGTGGCAACTTACTCTAAATTGTAAAAAGTGCAAGACAATGAGCATAACTAACAAAAAGAATCCAATTGTTCAGAAATACGAGCTAAACAATACAGCTATTGATATGGTCGATTCTATGAAATATTTGGGAGTAACAGTACAAAGGAATATGAAATGGGACATACACATTAATTCGTTAGTAGGTAGAGCAAATTCTAGGATGCGATTCATAGGTCGAATCTTGAAAAATTGTAATGAACAAACAAAGAAGATAGCGTAAAAATCTCTTGTGCGTCCACATTTGGACTATTGTTGTGCCATTTGGGATCCGTTTCGTAAGGGGTTGATCGAAAGTATAGAGTACAGAGAAAAGCCGCTCGATTCGTGACCGCTTGCTACAGTCCTTATGAAAGCGTCACAGAACTGATTAGTAGACTAGGTTGGGAGTCTCTGGTAGATAGACGACACACGTTTAGTTTAAACTTATTGGAAAACATGCGTACTCCCACTTTCACTTTTGAATGTAGTGAAATACTTCTTCCACCAACCTATTTGAGTCGGAAGGACAGGAAAGATAAAATTAGAGAAATAAGGTGCCGGACTGATTCTTATATGAATTCTTTTTTTCCCTCGTACCATTAGGGATTGGAATGCACAGCAAAGAGATTAGCTTTGGTGCTGAGCACCCTCTGCCACCCACAATTTTGTGAATTGCAGAGTATATGTGTAGATGTAGATCTTTGTATTTCCGTACCTGAAGATAAGCAAAAACTTACTGTTCTGGCTCCCGTGTCTGCCCGGCTATTTGATCTTTACCACATGACTCTAGCTGTCAAACAGATAGGTTGCAGATTTCAGTTGTTTTGTGTTTTGTTGCCAAAATTCGAATATAAGATGTCAAGATTTCAAAAATTATAGTCTAATTGTATCCCAAACAAGCAAAGACTTTTTAATACCCTAGCAACAGTGGTGTCGTTGTCCAGAGCTCATAAAGTACATAACTAATTTTATTTTTATTTATTTATTTATTTTTCGTTGGAAAGAAAAGTTTTGAACGTCTCTCAAAGTTTTAAATTCTATACCACTTTTGTTTCTAAATCTGTCGAACTCAAAATCGCTATTAGCAAGGATATTAAAAAGTTTCTCCTATACCGATCACACCCTTCGTTATTTTCCGCGAACTTATAATTATTCCGTTGAAAGTTGAAAAACGTTTGTGGTTCCTTCTCTGCCAGGATCGATCATTCTTCTCCCTGAGTTGTGTTCGAGTGTGCGCGGAATCTCCTCGCAACTTACGCAAGTTTCAGGACAGTAAACTTTAAGTACGATCGATTGTAACTTCGTCGAGGTCGCGACCTTGCCCTGGCTCATTGTGGGCGGGTTGAAGAGAACCTGCTCACGTTATCAAAACTTCCGACTTTAAAAAGCCATGTTCCTCAGCTGGGTGTTGAACCGTTCAGAATAATTTATAGGGCAGAATATTGTATAGAACTTTGGTAACAGTAATGTACCACTGCCAGGAAGCGTCTGTACTCGAGATCCTAACTTCTAAGCTCACTCGCAAAATATAAAGTTGCACTAGATTTATTTTAAGCCGTGAAGCCCATCTCTGTTAAGTATATATCCTGATCCTTAGAAAATCTGTGGATCTATAGACTAATCCTTTTACTCCGAGATTAACATCTTATTGACTTCGAAGAGCAATCTACGACAAGAGATTTGTTTCTGCCACCTGTATGAGATCCTCTATATTAATGAAGCTGAGTCATTTTTTATTTTTATTTATTTATTGCTTATGGTTTCACGCCTCGTCGAGGTCATTAAAGGTGGGAAGGACTGGGGACAAGGAACGGGAAGGAATTCGTCCATGGCTTTTTGATGGAAGCATTCTGGCATTCGCCTGGGATGATCTGGGGAAACCGTGGAAAATCCAAATCTGTATGCCCGGACGGGGATTCGAATCGGAGTCCTCCCGAATGCGAGGTCAGAGCGTTAACCAGTCACCCACCACGCTCGGTAGAACCGCCTACCAAGAACCGTAATCAGAATTACCTGAATATCTGCACTGGGTTTTGCACTCCATTTATCATAGATTAGTTGGTAGATTCCTGTGTTCCGTCGTGTTTCTGCATGCTACACTACATGCACAACGAAATAACAGTGAAATTCTTAGGTTTCGAGATGTCGATGCAGCTTTTTATTTGTGTTTATTCTGATCTAATTTAGTGTATTTTTAATATGATATCTGTTATTACTAATATTATTTCGATGAAGCTTAGGATCCAGTGACAATTTCACTTTGAAAGTAGGCCTACTCACACATTTCGTTTAAACAGGGCTTTACGGATAGCCGCGCCCTAAATTACTATTATTTGTTCAAAACTACCTTTCAACTAATTTGTGTGTAACATATCTGATTCATAAAACTTGATTAGACAGTCGTTGTTTCAGTATTACATAATTATTATTATTTTCGATATATTTTTATGCATAAAGTTTTATAAAAAATACATTTAAAATTACATAAAAACATGAATTTCCCTGTATACAAACTCATAACATATCTAAAAATACACTAAGGACGTATTTAATTTTACTTACTTTAAGCTTATAACATTAATTAATATCGATGTATTTGTGCCTAACGAGAAAATCTACATGCTGCGGAAATGGTTTATTATTAGGTTCCTAACCCATTAGCTTACAAAACTTGAAACGTAACAAAATTTTCGTGATGTAATGCTTATCCCTCCGATTTACTATTTTGAAAATCTGCGATAGCCACATAAACAGTTCAATCCGTATCATACAGCCCTATAACGCAGCTCTCGAGTAAAATTATTACATTGGTCCATAAACCTCACACTAACACTAGCTTAGTATCTAAAAGAAAGGAAAGCTTATTCTAACATAATTTTCTGCCACTAAGGTGTGCCTTTTCCACCACAGAAAATAAAATAAGTACATTAACTGCATTAAGTATGTCCACAACCGTACAAGTATTATTTTTGTCCCATGTGTACTTAGAATAGGATAATACATAAAGAAAGCTAACAGGATCTAAATTTACTTAGAGAAAAATCCAAGATTATTATTATTTTAAGCAGTCATTTTTGTTCTTGCAAAAAAAAAAAAAAAAAAAAAAAAAAAAAAAAAAAAAAAAAAAAAAAAAAAAACTA
Organism: Vandiemenella viatica; assembly: GCA_031002005.1. Lineage (NCBI taxonomy): Eukaryota > Metazoa > Arthropoda > Insecta > Orthoptera > Morabidae > Vandiemenella > Vandiemenella viatica. The sequence goes on from JARYHS010013630.1 coordinate 336,440,330, forward strand.
AGCAATGGTGCTTTTCAAAATACTTTTAAAGATGTTATATGTGATATAATCATTTGAATGCTTATGTCTCAATAGCTGACAGTTAGTAGACCTCCTACTGCTTTCTTTGATTTTTTATATGTTAACGACTAATTTATATCCAGTTATAATATTTGCTAATTTATGATATTTGAGTTAAATCTAGAGTTCAAAGACAATCTATAAAATTTGTTGCATCTTCATTTCGTTCATTTATATGTGAATTTTAGAATTAATTTTTCAATTGCAAGTCAAATTAATAGATTAAAATACAACACAGCTGATATTCTTGAGTTAAATATCTTCTCCAGTAAGAAAACATTGATAGAGATTAATAAAAAAGAAAAGTTATCTCAGTGGGGTGACTAATTTCAGATTCACCATATTTAGGATGGCGCAACACTACGTACGTACATTATAGAAATAAAACAGTAGACTAATCCATGTTAGCAAATTCAACACTATACTAAACCTTCCACAAACATGTACAAGTTGATCATACAATGAAGGCTTTCACGGCCGGTATTAACTTTACTCAAAATTTCCGGGTTGAAAGGCCGTGGTCAATAAGTAAAACTTTCCCCTGACGTTTCGTCTTCAACTGCGGAAGACACCCTCGGAAGCTAAGCGGCAACAGTTGCTGCTTAGCCTCCGAGGATGTCTTCCGCAGTTGAAGACGAAACGTCAGGGGAAAGTTTTACTTATTGACCACTGCCTTTCAGCCCGGAAATTATGAGTGAGTGTACAAGTTGTTAGAGAAAGAAATTAACGAAATGAAGAAGTCATAACTACCACGAGTGTCAACTACATGTCTAAAATACAGAATAATTGTGAGATAAACTGTAGCAACACAATGCCTCCTGCAAATGAGCGAAGGAAGTGTAATATAAACCTAGAATCTGGTCAGTAAGTGATTATCGCTCGATGCTGGCAGGCTGAAGGACGCGAGTTCGTTCCCCCGCCCAGTCAGCCACATTTCGGTTTTACATTATTTACCCAAACGATTCCAGGAAAATATTTGAATATTCTTTAAAAGGTATAGCCCGCATTTCTTCCATTCATTGTTCTCAATATTCTCCCGGATCTAATGGCCTCGACATTGACGAACTGGGACAAAAAATTTAAACTCTGCACTAACATAGTACTTTGTGTGTGTTGAAAAAGCAACGAATCATCACATTGTCTACCAGCATTTAAGCAATGATTTAGCAAACAAAACAATGCAAGTGACAGTAATTTTTTGTTATAATTTTCGATAAAACGAAACTTAGTTCATTCTGCTCTTCATTTATTTGTGTAACATTAATTAGGAACCGTTTTAAAGGGTAAATAATTGGCATTCACACAATTAGTACCAGAAACACAAGAGCGGCGTCGCTATGGATAGCCTATACGGGTAGTGAACACTTTCGCGTGATTCGGACAAAGCGTTGCGTAACGTCGACTTCAAGTAGGTACCGTTTATATTTATAGTAGCTCTACGGAGGCGGGCGAGCACTAGTTTTAATCCGCGACCACAAAAATTGCATTAAGTAATGCGGTAAGGCGCATCTCACTCCAGGGAAATAACTGCTTCCGTATAAACCACTCAGCCGCTTAACTATAATGGCCTGTACAGTTTTATGGTCCGTCATTATTTTTCCCCCTTCGAATCACTTTCTTCACAAGATATCCAAGAGCACCGAGTTACGTCTAATGTGTGAAGAAATTATATGAACATGAAGGGATAAAAACGGATTTGTAAAATAGTTAAATAATAACTGTTAAATATTTTTACCAATGTTATTCAATAGTACACCCGACTGAGATGAATTTTCTTTTTTACTACTATCTATCTATGTTTTCTTGATGGTGAAGAATAGACACAAGAATATCAGTCAGATTTATTGGGTTTTTTTCATCTATTAACTCGACTTACAATTAAAAATATTTACTCTCACTTTCAAATTCAAGTGAACTGAATAAAGTTGCAACAAAGTATTAATTTTCTAGAGAGTCAATTCAAATTTCGTAAGTAGCCAAATATATAAATTAGTCCTTTAGATAAACAAATAAATAAAAAATTAGTACTAAGTGACAACTGTTGAGACATAAGCATTCTGAAGTTTATATTCCGTTCGACAGATTGAGTATTTCATTTCTGCTTGTTATTGAGGTTGTTGCAAGAAGAGGTGCGAAATCTTCCATGACCTGTATTTATAAATAATTACGGCTATTGCCTGAAGTTTCTATCCGTGTAGGCTTTAAAATAGAAATATATACATGGTGGGGTCGGGGTTCGGATTTATTTCAGTAACATAACATACCCGAGGAAGCTATTCCAAACCACCATGCAACACCTCCACCGGTTAATAACTATATGAGAACTATTAACCTCTCTTCCCATCTCAACACACGGTTATCTTTTTAAAATAAATTATCACTGATAATTGACGTAGAATTAACTAGAACCAGTAGATGATTGGTGGCAAAGATATTCAGCCATGGCGTTTTGAAGAAACAATTCGAATTGGTAGATTTCAGACAATCACGGAAAACCGAAATCAGGATGTCAGGACTGGGGATAGAACCGGCGTCCTCCTGAATGCTAGGACCGATAGTTAACTGCTCACCCTTGGGGCATGGTGCGAAGATTCCTACTGTTGTTGTTGTTGCTGTTTTTAGTACTTTAGGGCTTGTTAACTTCTAGGTTATTAGCGTCCTGACTAAAATTTGGTATGACAACGTGGCTTAGAACTGAACTCAGATTGCCGTCTGCATGGTCAACTGTAAATTTGTCGGCCAACAAAAAGTATAAAATACTAACAAAAATAAAGTCTGCATGGCTTGTTGTTGTTGGTTTGGCCAAGTAGATAACGGGGTCGGTAGAACAATACTGACGAATGGAAAGGAACCTGACGAAAATTTACAAAATAGTTTCAACAAACCGATTCGGAAGAATAAGAGGAAAATTAAGAAATCAAGGATAAATGAAAATAAAAAATTAAGAAATATAGCTGCTACGTAGAAAAATGCAATTGACTCTTGTGACGCGACAGGAACATTGAGGACTCAAAGCTTGTCACGATTTATTTGTTTATTTTGTTGGATTTCACGCTTTATTGACATCGAGATCAATAAGGTCAGGAGAGGATGGAAAAAGAGGGGGAGGGGGCAAGGAAAAGGAAGGAATTTGACAGGTATTTTTCTAGGAACCATCCCGGCATTCATCTTGAGTGATTTCGCAAAATGATGGAAAACTATGGATTTTAAATAGCTTTCTTCCGAATGCTATCGCTCATACACTAGCCTCGGTCAATCACTAACATCAACATTAGCTATACCAACACATACAAAGAAATTGCTAATCTTGTTTACTTTGTCTGCCATGCTGTGACGTCACGCAGCCATCCTTCGCTGCTGGATTAACAACGGCCAGAGATATTATTGCATAGTAGAGGTTATCAGCTTTATTTAATAACAGTTCTATTTCGTGAAGCATCAGCGAAGAAATGAGCCGCCAGAACACTGAAATAAAATATGTATTTCCTTTAAATTAACATATTGTTATTATTAGTAGCTTTTTATTCATTAATATTTGTTCAATGTAGATTCTGCTCGTAAATTCTCAACCTATACATAATTACAAAAAATATTTTAATTTTCAGGTAACAACGTTAACGGAAATTTTGATTAGATTTAAAATTTAGCATGGGTCAGAATGACAACTGACATTTGACGTTAGAGCAGAGAGTACAAGTAATTTAAGTTTTGTTTGTTTAAATAATTTGTTTTCATGAGAGCCTCATTACTTTGAATGAAAATAGTTCTCCATTGACCGCGGTCAATGTTGCCTAGACCACGATTAAAACTAATATTATGCGGTATATCGTAAGTAGTTAACATTTATTTTTAATTCCCTTTTGCTTTCACTGACGCCATATTTTAGTCGTATGTAACTATGTTAGTCGTTCAAACTTTGTAATATTGATGTGAATCTCGAAAAAAAAAATGTAAGACCTCGTAAGATTTTAGATCCAATTTATATCGCGAAGCATGATGTCAATAACAAGCGATAAGGTGAATGTATTAATTAGCGAATAACAGAAGCTTTGATTTTCTAGCTACAATATTAGCGGAATTTGTGGTTAGGCTGAAATGCAACCTGGACCAGAATGACAATAGAAACAGTTTGCTATTGCGTAAGGCACGACGGATTTTATTGATGTTAATTATCAATTCAGGAGGAAACTGAAACTTTTAGCTAAATCGTAAGACCCGGAAAACTGCATTGAGGGTTATTTTTTTAATAATTAAGCAACTGGGAATAAATAACTTGGAAGAACTCTCCGTTCAACGCGTCATTTTTGATGGGCTTTGAGGATAGTCACGTTACAAAGGATCTACTTAAGTAGTAACTTTATAGTACTATCGAAAATTAACATCTACTTGTAACTCTTGTGCCTCAATCCTAGGTTGATAAACTGTGATAAGCTGAAGACTAGGTAACAACTAGAGTTTAAAGATCAACGTTTAAGAGTGCTGCTGCGTGTCTCAGGATATTTTTTCACTAGCGCTTTTTGTCTAGTGACAAATTGCATGTACCATATTTATTATAGTCTGTTATGGAAACTAATGGAACCATTGGAAACCACCATGATTTAATGAACAGTTGCAGAGACATCAAGCTCTTAATTTCTAATTTTAATTTCGTTTTAATATTTATTTTGATTTTATGGCACAGTAGGTATTCAATTAAATCGATCTACTAGCCAAGTAAACAACAGATTTAATTTAATTTAATTTAATTGCAATGGAGCACAGGCTCCGGTGACAATTTCCCTACACCCACATCTTCCCCCTATCCTGCAGCCACCTTCATTAGCCTTCCGCAAATTTTATCTTTAAATTCTTTCGGTAAATTATTCATCATTTCTCTTGGTAAATCATTCCAATCCCTGACACCCTTACCTAAAAAAGAGAACCTTTCCACACCCTTGTGCCTGAAATCGAGTCCCAGCTTGTGGTCATGGTCATCTTTTCCCTTCCATGCACTACTTTTCATACTTACTCCAATATTTTTCCATGCCTCATCGCCAGTAAATGCCCTGTACACTCCCATGACCCTCCTCATCCTCCTGTCTTGCAATTAATTCCTTTTCAGCTCCTTTATCATATCCGTCACTGATTTCATTCTGCGATAATTTCCAGAAACAAATCTAGCAGCCCTTTTTTCCACCCTCTCCAACTTCTGTATTTGATACGTAAAATGAGGGTCCCATTCTACAATACCATATTCGAGCAATGGTCTGACCAAAGATTTGAAACCCAACTCCCTCACTTCTCTCGTACATCCCCTCATCACTCTCTCCAACAAGTGCAGAATTTTTAAACCTTTTCTTACCACCTGTCCAATGTGTCCTGCCCAGTTAAGCTTGTTATCAAATGTAATGCCAAGATATTTACATTTCAAGTCTTCAGCAAGCAATTCTTTCCCCACCTTATATTCATAATTAACCTTTTTTTTAAATTTGAGTATCTAATAAGCTGACTCTTCTTTGCACTTATCTTCATCCCATGTTTACCAACCCAACTAGATATCCTGTCCAGATCACCCTGCAACTGTTCACAATACTCTATCGTTTTGATTCTTTTATATACCATTATGTCATCTGCAAACAATCTAATTTCAGATAGTAAACAATCAACACAATTATTCATTAGAATAATAAATAACAATGGTCCCAATACACTACCCTGTGGCACTCCCATTTTTACTTCCACTTCTTTTGATACTACATTTCCTACCCTAACTCTCTGTTTTCTACCTCTTAAAAATTCTTCTGCCCAGCAAATGACTTTCTCATCCACTATAATAGTTTTTAACTCATTTTCTACCATTTTATGGATCACTCTGTCAAACGCATTAGACAGATCTAGTGCTACGCTATCAATTTGGCCTCCCCTGTCCATTTCATCTGAAATATCTTGCATATATCCCACCAACTGAGATTTGCATGAATATCCTTGCCTGAACCCATGTTGCCTGCTTGAAAACCACTTACGTTCCTCACATATATTTCTGATGTGGTTGCATATCAATCTTTCCATTAATTTACCTACCACCGATGTCAAACTGATTGGCCTGTAATTCTGAACTCTATTTCCACCACTCCTTTATATACCGGTACTACTATTGCACTTTTCCAGTCCTGTGGTAAGCAGCAAGTATCCAAACTCAATTTAAATAATATTTCACTATAAGGTACAATGTCACATCCGGCTATCTTTAAGGTATCTGTAATAATATTATCAGCACCAGCCCCTTTATGTTTTTCCAGCTTTCTTATTTCCTTCATGATTTCCTCAGGATGAATTTCAAATTATTTACTATCTTCATTTCTAATTGTGTTGTTAAGCTCGTTCTCAGAATTAGACCCTCCCGTATCTGATTCATTGTCCATAATGCTTTCACTAAACCAGTTACTAAAATCTCTGAGATTTTTTTAAAACAAAATAGTTATAACTTGTCGGTTTTGTTAGATCGTAATTAAAATTTATGGAGATGTTGGACGTTGTGACAAATAAGTAAACCTTTGATAAAAACATTAAAGAATTTACAATATTTATGGTGATTAATTTTTACGATGTTATTAAATTTACTAACTTAGACGGTAGAGCAAAGTGGACCACCAGGTTTCAGGTACTGATGAAGCAAACGGTTTTGACCCTAAGCACCACGTCTGGATCTGTTCCGTTCGTCCAGTGAGCTTACTGTCAAATGACTGGTGGTGATAGCGTTCATAAACTACGTGGCTTCGTCTAGGGGAGCTATTTGGAACGTGGAGGGGGGGGGGGGGTTTCCGAGCCAAACCACGTAGCTTCTTATTCATATTATTTGTCACACTTAAAATAAGGTACAGTACATAAAAGCATGAGAATATTTATTTCTGTCATTTAACTCCGTATGTAATTAACGATAGCCTGACAAGAGAAAATAGTACAAAATATCTACTAGAATCAATAGGGAAAAAGACTACGTGCTACGTGGGAGGGGGAGGGAGGTAGAGGCAAAGGCCACGTCGGGCTACGTGGGGTGAGAGGGCAGGGGGGCTTCACAGGAAGCCAAAATAGAGCTAAGTGGTTTATGGACGTTCCCCGGGGAGGAAACCCCTCACAAACGAAGCGTCCGAAGTGTGCGCTGACGGTGCTACCGCCACTCTGAGTCCGACGCCTCTAGGCTGAGAGAATAGTGAAGCAGATCACCTACAATACCTTGGTATACCGGTTGATGCCACCGTAATTTTTACCTCACTAAGCTTTCTGCTTCATGTGGAATGAATTCCGAAAATCATGGATTTTAACCCACGTCCGCAATTCGAGGTTCGAGCATTACCGCTAGGTTCATCGTTGGTATCTTTCTAATACCCCTATAGTTATAACTTCAATACTAACTCAAAAGTTTTTTTTCTTAAACTACTATCTAACGCTTTTTGCCGTTTGTAATTATGATTACGTCAGAGAACATGATCTATTTCACGCAGATTGAAATTAAGTTTTAAGTTCCTATGAAGTGAATATTTTACCTGCTCTGTACACAAACCCCATTTATGCCTCAAAGATTTTTTATGATAAATTCTATACCTGCTATTATATGGTTGGGAATAACTTTACCTCTAATCTGAGAAACTAAATTCCGTAGAATAAAATCATTTGAGGTTGTAACTAAGAGGATTCTGCCACAAAACATTTATGAAAATGACTGAAATCGACGATTATAATCAGCATAAAATTGGATAGATAAGAGATGAAGATAACCAAAAATATCATAAACTGAGGAGAAATCTGAAGTTACAACAAAACATAAAGTAAAACTCACGTTACCAGCTTGAAAATCGCAGGCCTTAATTTAAATTATTATAACATGTCAACATAACTACTGCAGAAGTAACGCATTATATCTAATGGTATTTTAATCAATTATAGCGCCAGTTGTTTCTTTCAAGTTACAGTGTTTTATGTTGAAATCCGATGTCAACAGTTAAATACAGAAATTTAAAATCAGCATTTACAAAGATTGTGTGTTTTGCCCTGTTGGTTAACTCTTTTATTGGTACACATAATGAAAACAATGTTCGGTAGGTTAATCCAACGAAAATATAAAACACATTTCGTCCTGGAGGAATAAATGAATGTAATTACTAGAATAATGTCATTTAAACGTAATTAAATACAGACATATACAGAAAAATCTTTATCCCAGTGCCATTTTCATAAAATTTTTGAAGTCGCATAATCATACGATTTACTTTAGCTTAAGTTTTAAAAATATACAACTTTTTAAACAGTACTCCGGCATCCTGGCTTTTCTAGCGCTAAACCGTAGCCGTCTGACCATCTAAATGAGAGTAGCCACCAAGGGAAATTTCCGGAGCCTGCCAGTTTGAATTGGAAAATCGACATTTGTCCGGTGGACGTTGGTAGGGGTACGACGTGCTGTGTCACGAATCTCTTCTCCCGTTGGGTCACGTATGTGAATCTAAATCTGGTTTTCGTTTTGTTGGGAAAGTGCTATTTAAAACTATAAGATTGTAAGCTAGAAATGTCAAGTAGTAAACGATTGTTTTATTTCGACATTTGATTATTTGCTCTGAATACCATCATATGATTCAAAAACAAGTAATTTTTTCATTTTTAAAAAAGGTCACTGTACACATTTCTTGACAAGTGTAGTTTTAAATGTCGAAAAAAAGGAATTTTGGTAAACCAACATACCCGTACCGGATGAAAAGTTCTCGTGTCATATACGTATTTACTTTGTCATGGAAATATTCTGAAGTTGTGGATCATTTTAGGAAAAATTCTTTCATAGAAACATACATGCTACTAGCTTCGAGCCCGTCAAAAATGACGGTTTGCACGCAATATTCTGGCAGTTCATTTTTTTGCAGTTGGTTAATTATACGGAATTGATATTACATAATGCTAATGGCCTTGATTTTGCAATGTTCTACATAGGTATTTCATTTGCATTTCGCATAGGCATACAGTAGTAACTTCTACTGAATTAATGACGCCGGAAGTAATGAACCAATGAAATTAAATCAAATTAGGAATCCCAAAAACTTTTGCTATCCATGTAATATGAGTTTTATTCCTGGTCCGGGCACAATTCAGCACGTTAAATATGGAACTACTTCCACCCATATGAATTAATACCTTTAGTAACATGGCGCTTATGAAAGCAGTTTAATTGGTTTGTAAAACTCATTTCAGAGTGAATTATGCTGTAACAAAACGTTTCAGTTGCGGTTCTGGTCAACTTAACCACAACCTCCACTAATATTGCGTTCGAAAATCATAGCTTCTATTACCCTGATATGAATAATGATGGGTATCACCTATGGTGGTAGTAGGAATTTATTCAGGAAAAGCTTGCATAAAACAGTGAATATCGACCATTTTTAATGAAATCTTCGTACTGTCGTTAGATTATCGGAGTATTTGACTATGATTTATTTAAGTAAATACATTTTACTTTAATGACGGAAAGTATAATATCAAAAACGGATAACGGTCATTTATCTCGGTGATACATTTCGCGATTCCGTATAAACTTTCTCCGAGTTTTAATTAACTTCATTGTTTCTTACAGTCTGCCAAAAACATTCTTAGGTTATACTTTAACCTCGTTCTTATAACTGGTACAGATAAAATAATGCAAACATGGAATACTCTTCTCCTTGCATGTATTTTTGCATCTAGTTGTCGTAAATAAACAAAAAGCAACAAGTAAATTTAAACGAACGTACCAATTGTAACTGTAACATAGCTTAGTAACGTATGATTGCCTCGCATTAATTTTCTATCTCTGCTCGCCGCCATTTGGCTGCAAGAATATCGTTGTTGAATTGCGAATTTTAAATTGAAATCATTTTTAATTATATCTTTCGTGATATTAATACCTTATTTTGGTTAGATTATCAGAGTATTAGGTTAGGATTTTATTTAAATAAATGCATTTTTATAATTTCGAAAACGGATAACTGTTATTTATTTGACTGATACATTGCTCATTACGTATTCTCTGAGTTTTTAATAAACTTCATTGTTTCTTATCTGCCAAAAAAATTCTTAGGTAATGTTTAACCTAGTTTTTATAACTGATGAAGATAAATTAGCGTAAATATTGAATCCCCTTCTCCTTACATGAATTTCTGCGTCTAACTGATACAGATAAAATAGCGTAAATATTGAATCTCCTTCTCCTTATATGAATTTCTGCGTCTAACTGTAAATACACGAAAAGCAAGATGATGGTACGAATGTAATATGGTGGTTGATGATTGGCCGTTCTCTAGCCAATAGCTGTAGTAGCTATAGACGACGTACCCAGACTCCACCTTAGCGTTTTATATAAAGGGATTCCCTCAAGTCACCAGCTTATCTTCATTCAGTGATTTATCTCCGTGGCTGTGTCACCAATTCTTCAAACGGACTGTTTTGCTTTGTTCGGGATGTGGTAAGAAGGTACTCGTGTGGGCCTATACAATACCCGGTATCTCTTTGATCGAACAAAAATATCGTTCTCGCTGAAATTATATATTTATCATAAAGTTATACACGAAAAATACAAATTTAAATGCCCCAAAATCAGAATCACTTAAGTCAGGGAAACAAAAACCTATAACCGGAATATAAAGGAACAGATCATACTAAATTATGGTTACCAGAATTTTTTCTCCGAATCCGGGGACGCTTCAGAACTTTTTCACCAAAATCCGGGGACGCTTTCGGCTTTTTTCCTAATGACACATTGCACTTTTTAAGTTATAGGATTAAAGGTGGGGTTAACTTAAAAGAATCGTATTTATCATTGTTATAAATTTTGTATTCTAAATGATATTGTACCTGATTTTACCTCCAACTTGTTGTTATTGGTATTTCTCAGAAGAATGAATCTTCTTGAGAAGATCTTCTCTGGATCCAAGCTTGACTGAAAATTCTTGGCACGTCATGGAAAAATTTGTTAATATAGTTAACATAGTTTGAACTGTTTCTGTACTCATTTTGGATCCCTGTGATGTCCACATCATGTTCATTGAGGAAAAAACTCTCTCTACAGATGCGTTACTCCCAGGAAGACACAAAGACAGTTCTACTAACTTGCGAAGCTTTACATATGGAACTATTTTGTCAGAAAAATGTGAAAAAACTTCACTCCATCTTGAGTAAACATCAACACTGGATTCATTTCATCTATCTACTTTATCTTTTGATACAAATTCCTTTAAAGAAGTAATTTCATCGAAAAGACTGTCCTCATCTAAATCAACTCTACTCACTTTTGACAAGAAGTAATGAATTGTTGCCTCGAAGTTAACTCTTTCAGGAACAGATCTGAGCAGCATACATTTCAAGTGGCATAAATCTTGACAATGAACACCCCAGGCATGCATATATTGTATGGCATTGTCATAGAAGTCATATGACGTGTTGAGGAATTCTATAGTGGAACATGACCCATCTTCTTCTAGAGATAACAAGAGCTTCTTCACTGATGAAGGAATAAACTTTTCTTCTTTCCTTGAAGTAAGCTTCTTCACTAAATTACTCAGTATCATGGAAGACTCAATTGCTGTGACATCATTGCCTTCTGCCTGTATTATTGCATCATGAAAAAGGGGCAGAGTTGAGTTGGCAAAATTCATCCACAAGAAGATGCAGGGATCATCAAACCACTTCTTAAGCATTACTGGGCATTTATCTTCAGACAGGAAGAACGATTTGAGAGCAGGATAGATTTCACATATTCTTCTGATAGCTGGTAGAAGAGAAAGCCACCTAATTTTACTTTAGCCTAGTATTTCTTTGTATTCTTGTCCAACGTAGTCACAAAATTCCTTTAGTCTTGTAACTCTGACTGTGAATATGTGAAAGAAACCAAATATTTTCACAAGTCCCTTGATATCAAGAGGAATTGAATCAGAATGTGCACAATTGTGGATCATGTGAGCTACACAACCAAGACCAATCACTTTTCTTTCTAAAGTTGCTTCAATTTTATGGAAAACATTATTTACCCCTCTCCTTTTAAGCCTTCCAAAATTTGTGTTTGTGTTGTCTCCGGAAATGGCAACAACTTTATTTTGTATGCAAGAGTTTTTAATAGACTGAAGTGAGGTCTCAGATAGAATATCGGAAGTCTCTCCAGCAATTTCAACAAAATCGATCATCTTATTTTGTATTGTAACAGTCTTTCCTTTACTTATATGAACATACTCTGGTATCCCGTCCCGACATTGCGGCATGCCCGGTAGGTGGCATGGAAATCGACCTAGTATAGACGGCGCTGGCATCAGGCCAACCAGCGCCACCATATCACAGTTTCCGCCACGGCCAATCAGAGCCGACCCGGCACGGATATAAATAAGCCAGCGCAGCCCCACTCATCCAGTTCGGTGTTCGCTGCGCTTTCGGTTGTGACTCCGTCAAACTGTGGTTCGTCTCTTGGACTCTCAACAGTGTTCGTCTCGGCTACGTCTACGGTACTCTCTCTTGGACTCAGTGAATCGCTTCTCGGACTCGTGACTGTGCTTGTTCTCGGTGACGTCGGTACTCTCTCTCGGACTCTGTGAACCTCACGTCGGATACAACCAGTGCGCGTCTTTGGATTTCGTCAGGCCTGCTCCTTGGACTTGTTCGGGTAATTCGTGACCATCTCCTACGGACCGCCCCCTCCGCCGTTCGACGTCGGCCGCCGTACGGATATAGCACATACCTAACTAGATTGGGTAACACTTTTAGATGTCCATGGTTAGAAGCATCAAACAGCACGCTCACAAATGAGGCTCGTTGTAATTGTTCTAATGTTTCTGCAATTGCCCATGGAGCTATCACAAATTTTATTATATACTTAACTTTTGTTCTAGAACACGAGAACTTGGGTTCGTTGAACTTCTTCATTAATCCCGATGTGCAGTCCATTGATTTGAAACTTTGGTAATGCCGCACAATATGAAAAGCAAATGTTCCTTCTTCAAGTGCAATGTCCATATCATTTTTATCTGGCATGATCGTCTTGAAAAACTGAGACACTTTCGTGTTGTTACTGACGCGAAGAACGGCATTTTGTGTCGTTTAGTATCCACATGGTCTGTAATGGAGGTTCTTCCACCACTGCTAACCGTGAATGATATTTCACATAACGAACAAAACGCGGTGCTCTCATATTTTCCTCGCCTAATAAGTGGAAAATCCCTCAGCATTCCATCACTAACCACACATTTTCTTTTCTTAGATGTAAACATCGTTAAAACACTAAAAACATAGGAACAAAACAAATTGTGCGAACTTAGGATTCACCTCAACAACAAGCAAAGTTTACATCGCCGGGAAATGTAGTGTCGCCAACTGTAGCAATTAGAATATAGCTTGGCTCCAAAACAGGTGCTAAAACTGCCAAAATACCTATAGAGAAATTTATCATTTATGGAGCAGACACCAATAAAATAGAGCTTAATACAAAGAGGTAACACGAAAATTAAAACCTTTTGGCACTACTGAATGAAATGTAACAATAGCTAGTTGTAGCCTAAAAGTGCATATCGTCAGTACTGTATTGAACTATCTACCAATTCCAAAGAGGATCACAGACTGACTTGTTGCAAACAGCAAGAAGATATAAGATTTTCCAAAGATGTTGTATCCAAAGGCACGTACAAGGAAAGAAGTGCGTTTTCTATTTCTTTCTTTAAACGAATGAATTAGTAAATCAGGGCTTTTAAAAAACTCTCGCGTGGTTAAAAAAAAATTCTGGGGACAACAGCAAAAATCCTGGGACATTGCGGGGACGAAATCTGTCCGGGGACAGAAAGCTAAATACGGGGACTGTCCCCGGCAAACTAGGACGTCTGGTAACCCTACACTAAATACTAATGATGAAATAGCTATAAGCGTTCTAGGCGTTGTGATCCCTGTTAAATGGGCAGTGTGACCCACAAATTTTGGCATGTTTTAGATTTTTTAGTCTTGGTTCTCCTGACATCACATTCAAAATAACCTTATTAGTGACTATATTAGTTTCTAAAAATGTTTAATTTTCGTTTTGGTTTGCGGTTGGTCAGAATTTATCAGAAAAAAGTGTTACTTCAAACAAATTCGTTTTTTTCATCTTTAATTCTTGGACATGTTAAACCACTCTTTAGCGCCGAAACATTAATTTTAAATTTTTATTATGTTTATTAGTGGAAAATTAAGGTAATTATTTGAAAATCACGTATCGATATAATTTTTAAATTGTTTGCCAAACTTGCGATTTGGTTCCACTATTTCAGACTAAGTTCCCCTTATATGTAGATGGAATTGAGCAGCAGTAAAGTTGGTCTAGTTCCCTGAAATAGGGTAATAGTGTCAGACGCTCGGTATTAAGGTGTCGGCTAGTTCGGGTCGCGATGGTTTATGAAGTTTTCACATGGTGTGGGAGATTATGGTGTAAGACTCCTAATCATCAGAGTGTTTGCCACAGCCGGCGTGTTTCTTTCAAAAGATCGCGAATTTATTTCTTTCAAATTATTTTTGCTTAACCCTGCATCGAGTTGTAATTACCTAGACAAGCAAAAGCATTCTTGGTTAAATCTCAAATCTCTCTTAGTGCTTATGGAGTGAAGGCATATTGTGCTAATAACTGTATTTATTTTTTTGTCTGAAGGGTGCAATAAACTTGGAGGTTCCCAAAGTATTTTTTGGAATAGAAAACCTGCATAGCCCGACTCCGAAATTTCTTCTTCTCAACATGTTTTATCTCTCATCCACAACACAATACATAGAAAATACACACGATATATGTCATCCACAAATACATTGACCCCTAACATACACTTTTTAACCGGACAAGACACAGAGAAACCGCCACATTTTATCTCTCCCCGGGATAAATCCTATTTTCGGTTGGTGATAGTAAAATGGATTCGTGAATGGATAGGAAACAGTCTGGTAAGATGCCTCTGTTTTCATGTTTGATTTTTCGGGGATTATTTCTATAATTAAATGTAATATCAATCAAAACCAATAAGACATCTTACAGTTATAGTGTTTATCATTATCAGGCCCATGACGCATAAGAGATATTCAACTGAGTAGAGCAACGTGCAAACATTCATAATGAATCTTAAAACGAGGTGACTTTTGTTACAAAATAAACTTCCGATTCATAGTTACTGAAACCAATATTAAGGTGTATCTGTAATGACGCAAACTTTCAGAGATGATGGGAAAGAAGAAATGAATCAATTTGACACCAGGGACCCTCGTTTAGGAAATATGCTAAGTTAAAAATTATATGCCAAAGTTGTTTTGGCTAGCTATGAAAATTGAAATAAAACTTTAGAACCTTTGTTTATAGCTGTATTAAATCTATTAAATCTATTTTGTTGCACTACTTTCACAAGTTACGAATTCATTTATAACATTTGTTCAGCGTAGGCGTCCCTCCCCGCTGGACGTCGTTATAACAACGTCACAGACAACAAGAATTCTTCTTACCAGGACAACCTCTTCGTTGTTTGCAGATGTCTCCTACCGAATATTCTTCAAATCATCCCGAAAAGAAAAAAATCGGGTATAATCAGATCAGATGAAGCAACTGTCCACGAACAGGTCCTCCTCTTCGTGTTCACTTTTCAGGTAACATCTGACTAAAGTGTTTCCGAGAAACATGTGAAAAGTTAGCGTGAACTCCATTCTATTGAATCCAATTGTAAACTCAAACTGAAGTCTAAAGACTTGGACAGTACATCGGAACTGATAATGTCACATACTGCACATCAAGCCATCTCCATTTTATTACTTTATAATTCCCGCCATTTGCATTGTATTATTGAAGTTACCTATATCACTGCGCTTAATGTACGCCGTGTATGCTGGTCGGGTTACCTGCCATTTTGTTATATGGTCTGCAAACTATGAAAAACGACTTTGGTTCATACCCGGCGACTAAGGAGTCTCAGAGCCTAGGTTCCTTATCTCAAACTGATTTGTCTTACCCTCCTCTCCTTCAATCCAGAATGTTTCTTCAATCAACTCGGAAACATCCTGCATGTGCCTCGTGTTATTTAATGCTGGTGATATACGTATATCACCACTCCAACGAGTGCTTTGCACATTACTCATCCAAACAGAAACTCAGAACTTTCCGTTAATAATGGTACCAACTGTTTAACAGCCAGGAATGTAAATTCACACCACTTCGTAAAACTCGGTAACTGAGAGCATTTCACGGTTTCGATGTTTTATGAAGTCATCGGGTCAGTTTCTCCGACGACGGTACAACGCGCAGAGGAATCAATTACAAATAGCCTCTTCTTTTTAGGGACGAGAAGGAATGCGCACTCGTCCTTTTGAAGGAACCATTCCTGCATTTGCCTGGATTGCTTTCGGGAAACCATGGCAAACCGAAGTCTGGATTGCCGGTCGAGGATTCAAACCACGTATCCTCAGGAATGCGATGCCACGAGAGATACCGCTCAGCCACCACAACTGGCAAATACAAATAGCAACTGCACTGTTTTCGCTACAAAAGTCCAGTGTGGAATCCTGGACTGAGTTAATAAATATTTATGTAATCAATATTTACTTTACTTGTTTCCTTAACAAACTACAGCGTTAGGGAAGAAAACAAGGATCTCCTTAACTTGACCTTGCTGAGTACGCAATGCTATGCTTAGGTAACATTACAATCTGCTTACTTTACTTCACCGGTTTTGGAATTATTTCATAACTTTTCCAACACCTACATCAACATGGTAAGAAGCTGATCTCATGAGTTGTGTGGTGAGAGTAAGTTGTGATGTTTAACTTCAAACACGAATATTACTAGTCTGAATATAGAACATGCACGGCTCAGAATTTTGCTCTGTTGCATTTGTCTCTTCCCACACAACTGAATCCTTTCTCTAATTTTCTTCTCCGCCCCTTGCTCGTTTAGTTATTTACACTTTTTGCAACCGGGGGCACAATCGGGAAGGCAGTGGATCCGGCAACTAACCCAGCCCTACGCACCTGGCTATTGACCCGGCGGAAGGAAGGGAGTCCTTTGTGACCCTAACGAGGCTGCCCGCGCCTCGCCGCCGGCAGCCAGCCGCGACTTGTAAACAAACGGATACGCCGACCACTCAGCCGCACTAGCGCCACCAGCCCTTAATTCGCTATGCAAAGTGCGACGTGCCGGGGCTTCCGAACGCCAAACTCCCCCCACTCCACACATTGACAGCCTTTCATTACTCTAACAGCTTACCAGCATACACTCACGTTCATTCCGAGGCCACGTCGATAGTTTGACCCTGTAATGCTGATGAATTTTCCGGGATTAAAAGTACGGCATACAAAGCAGGTGATGTTATACTTCACCTTCCATAACGTTAGGCAAACAACAACGGAGGATGGAAATTACGTAAAGCATAGGTTCCCAACCTTTTTTTGGATTACCACATCCTTCACGAAAAAAGTTACTCGCGACCCCCTTTTCGAAAAAATTACCACCCCATAAAAAAACATACCGACTTCCCTACTTGTAATAAGCAATATACATCATAGTGCTCCAATGTTTTTGTCTTGCAACCCACTTTTTGAAACAGTGATTCGATGGCGCCTCTCTTAGATGAAATGTACTGTACATCATCATACATAGAAAAATAACGACAGATTTCTAAAATAATATTATTAAAAGGTAATAACTATATTGATGTACTGTTCACAGTTTGATTAACAAATGCATGTTATGAAAAAATATTATTAATTAAGGGACTGAGATTGGTGTGATGACGCAAATTTTTCGATATTTTGTGCCTTATTTGTCATCAGCAATCTTAAATCGCCGCGTTCCACTGTTGGGTATTCAGTGAGAAAATTTTGTCTTTTCTCATACTCCTTCCACATAAAAACTGGTAGTATGAAAAGAAGTTTAGTTTTAGAATGTAATTACTAGATACAAACTCATTCAACAATGAAGATTTCGGTTCCTTTAGTCCTGATAATTTCCACCTTGTTAAGCATTTTGGAACCTTCATTTAGTTGGATTTTGTAGTACGGTATGATAGGTTTTAAAAAAAAATATACGTTAGGATAGTATTATTCTGTGAACCAAATTACGCCTGTTCTTATACCAAATCATTTTAGGTCTTTTCGACATTGTGTAAGTATCTACCGAACACTGTAGTTAAAGTTTGTGGTGGAATGATGTTTCGCCGTTTGTGAAGCCAGAATACTGAAGTCATATCAAGCACGAACAGGACTTTCCCCTTTTTCTTTGGAATATTAAAATGGAGAAACTTTTTTCAGACAGACAGGTTATCACCCAAATGATTGATTTTAACTGTACAAATAAGAACCATACGAAGGGTTTTCGATCGAAACAGCGCTTTTGTTTAGTCAGCATGATACCAGATCCGAGTGAATGCTGCAAACTATCCTGGTGACCAACAATTGTGTAGTATTACTGCATTTGGCTGTGGCGCGATACTGTGGTTATTATTTACTTGTTTGATATAAATTTTTGTCATACCAGGCAACAAAGCTATAATAAATCACATATATCATTAAATAAAAATATTTTAGCTCATAACGAATACTTTAACACGTTACGTCAAAATTTGGTATGAAATCAAGTAGTGACACTGTATTAAAGAAATACACATTTCTAAAGATAAATAAAATATTAAAATCTGGAAAGTTTTTATGAAAATCTTCTTGCTTCTTCACTGTTTCTTTATTATTTGCTTCTTTACAAAAATAAACTCCAATGCATTGATTAAAACCATATTCAGTGAATACTTTCAAAATAAGCATGTACTTTTGGCATATCAGTTTAAAAAATTAAACCGAAATATAAATCTTCTTTTGAAAAAAAAAAAAAAACGCGATTCAGGTACAAGTAAAACAAGCGCGGCGATGTTAGTGCGGAAATGAAGTTTCTCGTATACACATGCTGCAAATAATTATCGTATCTGAGGCAATTCGTTTAAAATAGAGGTCGTACTAAAACTCCGCATTAGCGGGAATCTCGTGAATTTAGAGAAATCCTACAAACGCCTTTGAAGCATGAAAGAAGTTCATATTTGGTTTCAAATTTATTATTAAAAAAGAAACACAAGAAAGAGATTTACATATTTTTAACATAATCGCATATCTTTTCAATGTACCGGTGATATCTGCCTGAGTATCGTAGTCTTTGTTCAAAAATTCTTTTATCTGCATACTTTTTGGGCGTCAGAATACGAGAGATTTAAACGATTTATTGATGCTTTTTTCTTTTAATGTTTGCTCTCAAGTCTTTCATCAATTTCTAAAGGTTTGCGTTTACTTTCACGAGAAATATAGTAACAATTCATTATTTCAATGCTATAAGCAGGTTCCTGAACGACTAAATAGGATGGTATTTATTTCCTGGCATCTAATAATGATACCAACATTAGAAATCATGCTAATATTAGATGAAAATTCAAACTATAATTCAAATGCTATAATTTCTAGCGTCTATTTTAGATGCTGTGTTTAATTAAGTAAAATCATTTAGTTAATATAGGCGAGATTTGTTTTTTAAAGCGTCGACATGCTGGACACTGACGTCATCAACACTTGAATGTGTCTGTAAGACAGGAGTGAAAAGGAAGAGCAAACGCGTTAGTTATGCCTGACCCATGTCCGAGACGACTCCTTAATGAATGCTCATTAAGCAGTTGATATGTGCAAACGACTGATCAGCTGCGTCCACAACCGCGAGTGCAAGAGCAATGTAAACGGAATAAGTTTCGCATAGCAGCTTACAGCGCAAGCATGTTAAGTTTCTGTACAGCCGGCCTCGGTAGCGTAGGGGCTAGAGTGCTAGCTCCGCGTGCCGTAGGTCGCCGGTTCGAGTCCGGCCGAGGGCATGGGTGTTTAGTGTTGTGTCTGTGAACGTCTTGTCCGTGTTGTAGTGTTTTTGTGTCAATACTTGATAGCAACAAATCACATTGAGCTGGCTGTATGGCCCAGTAGCCGAATGCCATTAAAAAAAAAAAAAAGAGTTTCTGCACATTCCACAAAACAGGTATTACCATTGTGTATTCGCCATTTAGCGTAGAACAAATACTCAACTGAAGGAAGAGGCTGAAAATTTTACAGTGTAGCTTGTTATTAATGGGCTAGTTTCATATTCCGTCAAATATGACTGGATGAATGATCAGTTAATTTCTTTTCCGTTGCTTAGCTAAATACTAATACTAATATTAACACGCATAGGACCTAAAACAGCACCTACAGACCATTAGACACCTAATGAGATTTTTTTATAGAATAACGCTCGTAACATAAAAATGATTTTAATGTTGTACATATTTCTTAGCTTACTATGAAGCTATATCTAAAGACAGAGAATATAACGAAAATATCTATATTGAACGAATATACATAAACAAAAATGAATGTGTGGATTTAAACAAATACATAAGTTTCTTTATTGTTGGTTTGAAATACTAGTTTTAAACTATTACAGAAACAAAAAAAGGTATCCTAAATTCTTGGCTTGCTATAATAATGATATCTGTGGACAGAGAGCGCAAACATCTACCTTTGTTAGCCTACTAACGGAGGCCGGGTGAGTGACGTCACGATGATAGACATGATGGGAAAGTACCGTATTATTAGTAGTGATGACTAACTTCAAATATCGTTAAACATTATAGGTTAAGTGCAGTGCTGTGGCAAATTATTAATCAGCATAAGATTAACTAATGAGAATTGTTATAAAATAACGTTCATAACCCTCATTTATAATGTTGCACATATTTCGGATACAGTTTGCATCTCAATACAGTACTAATAGTCGTCCGAAACAACAACATTTATAATTAAAATAAATTATTCACATGCACTTTTATGGATTATCCGTGATTCAAATCGATACAACAAAGCTTGAACGGCCGATACAGTTAAAACTACTTACATGTGGCTGAAATAATGACATCAGTAACAAAGCGTCAATGAAAGCAAATCAGATTAACATTATCTGTGAACAACTTGTATTATTCCGCGTAATATTAATCATGATCCTGGCCGTATAGATCGCGATAGTTGTGGAATTCCTTTTATCCGCATAAACTAATGACTGCAGCAACTTGGCGCTTATGAAAGCAACTTAAATTATTAAAAAAACGTTAATAATTCATTCCGTATGTTGTAACCTTGAATGCTAATGATCTCATATTTCTTAGCATATATATATATATAACGAAAACTTCTACACCGAACGAATATAAATAAACAAAAAAAGTAATAATTAATATGTTTATTTAAACGAAATATCTACTTTTCATAATTGTAAGTTTGCAAATTGAGATATATTGAACTATTACGGAAACATAATATCTTGCTGTAACAATAAAATCTACGCCCAGAGAGTGAAAACATTTCTGGCCTTTGCCCGCCCTCAACGAAGGTCAGGGGGATGAAGTCAGCGTTACAGACACCATGACAAGGTGACCAAAGTAGCCTTTCATTAGATTGATGATTGATTACTCAGGAAGTAATTAGTATACTTGTCCTTAATACAATTCCATAAACTGGAATATAGTAGCAAACGAATTTTAAATATTGATTTATTGAGAATTGGATAAGAAATTTTGTAATTAAAACGTTCACTAAAATTGTACCCAATTTATGTAAGACAACTTCAGAAAAATTCAACATTGTAACATGACTATTTTTCATAGAAGCGGCGACTGCCATATGCATTGTTTCCGCACGCATCACTAGACACTGAAGTAAATGATCATAGAATAAATGAAATTTACTGAGCACAATTTGTGGGATCAAACTGCCTAGACTCGGAAAACCGCCGAATACACCAAAACCCTATCACGTGGAGGTTGTACAACTAAATGTGAAACGAAGAACTATTTGCAAACTTAAGTAAACACCCATAGTTTAAGACAGTAGATATCATCGCTGATAGAATAAACACGAAATTTCGAGCACATTATACAGCTCTAACCTCACCTTAACGCAGCAGTAGTTAACTTATTACGCTTAGTAATAATTTTGTTGCAAAATAAAGTTAAAATGCACAATTTGTTATTCACCAAAGGTACCGATAAATAATAGGGTCGCAAATAATAAAAAATGCTATTGTGAAACATTAAATAGACTATATTAAAATATGGATGTCACAAATTTTTAAATCCATATTTCTTGGGGATACAATAAAATTTGAAGATAGAAGATTCGAATACGATAAAATGCACTACCGAGTTGCGAATGATTCAAACCTCCGAGTTTTATCTAAAACGATGTGGCTTGAAACATGACTTATGCCAAGCTGAAGCTATGCCAACAGTAGGCTCGGAAAAAAAGTTTTCAAGCACGTCTACAAGAATAAGAACGGCAACCAGTGGATACAAGGAGAAAATAAAGATGATAGAGATCGGAATAACAGAAGACATAACACTAGACAGGGCAACTTTCAGAAGATTATTACAATCTTTTAAAGCTTTTCAGGAGAAGTTGAAGGACCAAGGAAATTAGGAAACAGCAAAGTGAAAGGATGAAGAACTATTGGAAGTCGAGAAAAGAAGCACAGGATTAATTTGCGTGGTCTAAAATCGGAGAGAAGAAGCAATGTTGAAAAGTTTTTAGTGTTTCTGTTTATAAATCGTGAAATTCCAGCTGCCGCCTTTCTTGCGTACAAACATTCGTTCGGTGGTGTTAAAGCAAGCTGATATGCTCTGGCAATGGAAATGGAGAAATGGTGCGAAAAAGTATAGTTATTGGCACAGATATCAGCCACCTGTTCTGAACTGTGTAATACTCCTCTATAATAAGTTGTATTACTCTTCTTAATTTAGCCAATTATAATAATCCGTTCTTAACTCATTAATCTTTCTACCTAATTGTTTCGTAATTAAAGTCCACAGGTTTTTAGACGGTTTGGCCCTTAAATACCGCCATTCAACCCACGTACGCGGACAGAGGAGCTACTTAGTTCCATTTAAAGGTTCTTATTATCCAAATAAGACGTCTTAGCTTCATACAATCAATAATTTGCTATTTTATTGATTAAAGCCCGATTACTGCTCTTAACAACTTTATTTTTACACGAGGCACAAAACTACAATTGAAAATACACTCGTTCTGTATATTAAGAAACAATCACTGATTCATCTGGCATAATACAAAATATTAGATCGCCGCCACAACTTTGGCGCACGACCTCTCACTCCCGCTCACGGCCAGAGACACTCTTCACACCTCTGCACACACTCAAAACCATAGATGTTAACATCACTTATACTACCCTTTTTTACATGCTTAGTATCGTCTGTGATTTCCGTGAGCATAAATACAATTGCTTACAACGCATATTCATACATTTATTTTAATATTATAATATATACATCTAAATATATATATTTGGGGCTAGTGGATATGCTATAACTGCAGAAGTAGTTAGTTAGATATCTACATTTCTATTAATACTAACATAGAGACGTAAGCGAATCGTAGTCGTAGCAGGTTCAAGTCGGACGATTCCAGACAAATTTCGGGGATATTTCCTGCAACTTAACGTCCGGTACGACACCAGGTCCTGTGCTACTTGTCAAATACCGGTGATTTTCTCAGGTGGTTAGGAGGCCAGAGCGAGGGGCAAATCATATCACCTTCATCCTGACTAAAAAGACGGCACACCACACTTGCCTGCAACTGTCCTGCTGCCTCTTCCATTACGATCACAACTGCTTAGCGGTTTCGCATATTTACCTGAACGAATAGGCTGATGTAACCAATCGTAAATCCAAAAAATTACGTAAGCTGTCATGTCTTCCAGCGATTCATATGTTTTGACAACAGATGGTTTTTTATCAGTTAAGATCTTCCCTCGGAAAGGCAACGATAACTGTGGGTTACTATCAGACCAAAAAGAAACTTGCAGGAATAAATTTGAAGGCAACAAGTCTACAAGAATGCTAACTAGGCTTGCTCAAGAAAATAACACCGAGAGCTAATGTTATTGGTACCATCATTACGTACGATCGCAACCAATAAATAATTACTCATTATTTTAACAACTAACAAAACAGTCTGTCAGCAAAAGATAGTAACGCAAAGACGTGATTTAGATCACCAGCTTAGAAAAATTACTATAACGTTGGGCTTAGTCCTTCACACCACCTGTAGCAGAATTCTTCTCGCGGATCTGCTAAGTTCGAAAGAAAAAGGTCCTGAATTCGTTGGTAATGCACAAGGCCAACCCACAATTTCTTCCTCTATATTGCCAATACTTCACGAATATTCAGTTTGTTTGAGCAAACAATGTTTGGAAAACACTTTATTCTTGCTTAACGTGGTAGGTCATAGAAATTCATAAAAAAATATTGTGGGATTTTAGAAATAGAAGGCTATTTTCACTCTCACTATCCAATAACTTTTATTTTTATTTATTTTGCGTATGATGCTACGAGACATTTACACAATTCAATTACAATTATACTGTAATGAACGATCTAAACACACATATATACACATAGTTAGCGTACAATGCTCTTTTATAAAGTAAACGTCAAGGTATTTTACTGTTTGGCTTTACGTTTCGGCATCAAAGTGTATTACAGGTGGGAAAGGACTGGCCGAAAGGAACTGCAAAGGATTCGATCATCACCTTTTGAAGGAAGAATCCAGGCATTCACATGGAGTGATTTTGGGAAACCATAAAAAAAAAAATATGAATCGCTGGATGGGGATCTGAACCCGCGTCCTTCCGAATGTGACGTCAGAGCGTTACCGCTCATCCACCACGCTCGGTAGCTTTCGTCGGAAAAGTAAGTTAAGTGTTTGGAGTCAGAGAGAATATTTAACACACTTCTTATTTCAGTCGATATTGTAAATTCAACCTGTAAAATGTATATAGTATGCAGCACGTAAAAAACTGAATTTTTGTGATTATGGATGTTTTTTTAATTACAACCTTAGTCGCGAAAATACTACTTGTAACAAGCTTGTTAAAGAAGTCATTTCATTTTCGTAAGGAAATAAAGAGTTTCTACTGCTGGCTTTTGCTGCGGCAACGGAATACCGTTTTCTGCTAAGTTTCTCAAGGAAATGTCCTTCATTCTTGTATAGTGAATGCATGTCTAGCAACTGGAGCCAAATGAAAGTTACAACTGTAACTGTGGAAATCACGAGCAGTGATTTCACTAAAAGCCTCATCCAGTAGCAGTCGTGAACATTGTGTGTTGTTCTGCGCACTAAGCACTTAGGGTCCACCGCTAATCCAGCAGTGTTAGCAATGCGGGATTTTTTTTTCTGGTTGTGGCAGCATTAGCATTAAAGGCTCAGTAGCTGATGACCATATAGTGAATATAATACAGTACAAAATTTCTTGCAGCTCCAGTAATAACTTTTTCTAATGCAGAATTATGAAACACAAAATTTCTTTTTATTTACTTTACACAGATTCCTATCATACATGTAATACAAACATCTGCACATTTGATATCATTGGTTTGAAACATACCAAACCGAATGGTCGGGGCGTGATATTGGGCAGGAGACGGGTTCAAATCCCCGTCCGGACATCCAGGTGAGTGACAGGATGCTTCCAAGGCAAAATTTCTTCCAGTTTCACATCCTTCCACGACTTTAGTGATCAAGACCTAGACGAGCAGTAAATCCGGAAAACTCTGATTTACAGTTTTTCGCCTATCACTACCCAGCTTACGATGATTACACACTATTTACAGGATCTGCATTTTCCACTGCACCACGTACAAAATAAGTTAATGAGAATGAGTATGGAGCTTATGATAGTAGTTTCAGATACAAGACATTATTAATTTTTGAATAAATTTAGTCCAGAGCAATCCCTTGCCTTGCAACTAAAAAAAAAAAAAAAAATATGAAGACAGGAATGAGATTTGATCAACGGCTCGTCGATCAGACAGGTATAAAAATCTTATGAAATCTCGAAAAAAAATACGTTGCTTGATGTTTAGATGGGTAATTAATCCCAGTTCAAATGGTCCACAAATTTGATCCCCTTGTTAGGAACTACTTATGCAATTATCACATAAAACAAATTTGCGAAATCTTTCTACGGTTGGAGGAGTGGAATGTTGGGAATACGAATTCGCAAGTACATTACAGAAATTCTCATAGCAATCACGTATAGCATAAAATTCTTGTAGCAGAAAAAAAAAATGCGGGACGTGCAAAAAAAAAACCATCAAGACTTTTTAGAAACTTTTGATGTAAGGTTAAGGAAAAGGATTGGCGTGGACGTGGCAATAGAAGAAATACTTAACGGAGAGATCATTAAACCTTATTTCACATAACTGAAGAAAACGATTTTGTTTCACTGAAAATAAATTGAAACTAAAAGAGTGAAGTCAAAATCACAATAACGATCAAGACAAATAAGCGAGACAACAGTGCTGATAATTAATTATTGAAATAAGATAAAAAAACAGAAAGCAAAGAATAATTGCTGAAATACTAATGCAAGAATATTTTTTACACACAAAATACCATATTATGGGAAAATGAGCAAAAGGAACAATAATACAGGAGATGCTTAGAAGAAAAAGCAGGCGGATAAAAAAAATTATATAAATGGGGAAACTAGAACAGCAGTTTGCTGAAAAACGGGATGGAGGTAATGTAGCAATGTCAGATTTTGGTGTGTTTGAAAGAATTAAGTGTAATAAAGGCAGAAGTAGACGAAATTCCATTAGAATTGATATCTCTATGGAGAATAAGATATCACAAGTTTACGATTATTAAGAATCTAGAAAAACAGTGCAATCCAACAAAATTAAAACTCATGTAAGCCACCTTTTATCCATATTCTTCAACACTGGAGAAAATGATATTACTCTCCTGAAGTTTGTAAATTGTTATTGGTTTCATTGTTTTATATATTAACATGGATTATTTTTAATATGATTTATTTCCCATGGCATCCAATTTTATATGTAAATGATCTCAATATATTTTATTTTGTGCCATTACAATATAAACAAATGGTACACCGAATGGATCCCACATCTTATGAAGATTCTAGGAAACAGCACAGTCTAATGAAAATCAGACCAATGTAACTGTTAAAGCCATTTTATATTCATATAGCTTAAGTTCCGTTTATTTTCATTACCTTAACGCTAATAGAACCTCTAGACCGCATATTTTGGCAGCCTGGCGAAGCAGATAATTACCTTTAAGTAAATAGTGGGGACTGTATGTGCACTGCGACCGCAATGAAGGCTGCTATGTTCGCAGATGACTACTGAGGGAGAGTGTCCTAAACCCACTCAACTTACTTAACACTGAGTAACAGGGGAGGAAGGGTAGAACTCCTCGAGGCTAAAGTGGCCAAAGTGTTACACTCTCCAGGCAAACTTTCACTCTGTGCAAAGTCATGAAAAAAAAGTGCTAACTCCGTCCTTTTTACCCCAAAGGCACTACGAGGCCTGTAAATGGGGATTACCCACCTTATACTGGCTCTATTTTCGACGAGAAATGTAGTTCTAAAAGGGTTTTTTTTCCTTCTCCTAGTGTTCTACGGTTCGTCGACAACGTTGTCATTAGAATCAGAAGAGGGTTTGGGGGAAGGAACTGCAATGAAATAAGCCCTGGTCATTTGTAAAGAAAAATAGCCTAGCATCCATATAAACTGATTTCGGGAATCCATGGAAAACCGAATTGTTGATGGCAAGACCGGAATTGTACCAGCTAACCTCTAATACATTTGATAATGTTTTAATGGAACGGGTTTGGGTGGTGGTTATTAATTGCTCACTTTGCATATGTAACCAATCTCCCTTCACTAGCTTCACTTATTCTGGAACCAATATATCTGCTATTTTGCATATTTTAAAAATTACCCTTCACCGTTAATTGAAATTAAGAGAAAATTTTCTGAGAAATAGGACGCAAGGATAGTGTCCTCTTTATCAGTGTAATATTGCCCTAATTTGACATTTATTAGGTACTCTTACGGCTTACATAAAGAGGCATATTTATTTTTAGTATGAATTTAATGAAGATCAAAATAAAATACAAAGAACTGCCACGTCTTACATTTGCCAATAAACAAACAATAACCACTAAGGAAATACGAACATTAATGGAAAAAAGTAAACATAATGAAACGTTGTAACGGATAACAAAAATACCTCATCAGATCGATCTGATTTTATCTTTTAAACAAACAGAGCACGATGTTTACGTTTCAAATGTATGGATGCAATTTTAAAGTAATAATATTAGTATGACATGTCGGGGGTATTTTTTTACATTACCCTTCAAACATGGTGATTGAAAGTTCACAAAAATTAGTCAACTTTTCCGTATAAAAATTATTAAATAGCTCGCGGCTTAACACTGCTCAGTTTATTGGAGGCAAAACTCTTAATCGTTCAAGATTTCTCGACAGGACCGTTACTGCGGTAGTCTCAATAACATGACGACATGAGAACAAAAATAACCAGATAATTAGTATCACGTGGAGATTATTACGCCAGTGATTGATACCACAAGGTGTCCACTTCCTCAATAGCTATTATATCGGTTGGAATTATATTCTGGTGTTCTTGAGAAACCGTGTCATTTCGGAAACATTCGTGACGTGAGCCTCAGAAAGTCCCGGGGTAGTGAACTGTCAAAGTGTCAATGTCCCTCGGATATTCTGGACTAGCGACTCTCCTACGAGGGATTAGAGCCCCATCCCTAGCAAGGGAGCATCCTTAAACTACGTGGCTCGGTATAAAGAGGGGGGAGGGAATGGATGGAAAGCTACGCTGAGCTACGAGGGGGGGGGGGGGGAGGTCCGAGCCAAGCTACGTAGCTTTATTGTTACAGTTAAAATAAGGTACAAAACACACAACAGCATATGAATACTTATTTCCGTCATTTAATTATCTCCGTATGAAATTTATCATGGTCTGATAGGAGAAAACAGTAGAAAATGTCTTCTGGATTCAACAGGGGAAAAAGCTACGTGCTACGTGGGAGGAGGGGGGAGGGGTAGGGGAATAGAGGCATCAGGTTACGTGGGGGCAGGGGGGTTCACAGGAGTCCAAAATGGAGCTACGTGGTTTATGGACGCTCCCAAACATAGTGGCTGCATACTGTTCAGCTACTTGGACTCTGGCGGCGGCCAGCCGACAGTGAGGCGGACATAACGTCTGTCCCGTCGTTCGGCCGCTGTAGCCACGAAACCCAATACAAGAAAAATTATTCCTATCACTGATTGCACTTAAATTAAACCATGGGTCTATATACATACCACTGAGTAAAGTGGTGCTTTGAACTTCTACTTCAAGCTGCCAACTTAAGGCATCGATAATGATAGTACTAACTATCCACCCACAGTATATTCAAAATCTGTACATTAAAATCCGGTCTATGCTGAGTGATGCGAATCATATGGTCATAGAACCTTTTACGTTCTGTTTATTGTTTACTTGAGCTAAAGCCATTTTTGCAGTCAGTCCTAAAACAACATCGGCACCACAAACTCCAGATACCCAGAAAATCCATTGTAACCATTTCCAGACTGAAATTTTAACACATCTGTTTTCCCGCACATCTGAATAAAATAAACATTATTAAAAGTTCCTTATGTGCTTGCGACGAGGTGAAGGTAGGGGACATAGATCATATCTGCTTTGACTGTAAAATTAATCAAATTAGATCTAATAATAGTCTACAGCTGATGAGACTATGTTACTTTGAACATTAAGTGTGTCATGCAGACCAGTCTTTATGCTATTATGATGTAGGTTCTTATAGGACTGCGACGTGAACATATAAAACCTTCTGCTTCCGGCTGACACTCTTCTTTTGTATTCCTTGTTTCGTATTTATGGAGGTTGCGAAATATAGTGGAGATAGTCATGCATATGTGATATAATAATTTTAAATGTTTTTCTCCACTACCAGTATAAAAAAAAAAGTGCTATTAAGGTAAAAACTATGAAACAAATAAAATGTTCGTTAAGGAATCTACTGTGACTAGAATCCAGCAAATATTTTTTTTAACTTGATCCGAAATTACCTCAGTGCTCTCCCAGCTGTGGAATTAAGTAGCACCAAATACTACACCAGTTATATTTCTTTTTAGACATGACTTAAGTTATTCACGAATAATTTCTGTTTAATCAAACAGCACAAATGTAATTAGTTCAAGAGAATTATTTGTACTAACAAATCAACAGAATGATTAAATAACATAGCACAGGAAATCAGCTAAGTAGTGCCATAACATCATAATTGTACACACGAGTGACAATAAACAACAAAGAATATCCCGTCGTAATCTCAAAACCAAATTTAGTGCTACATAAAATCGTAAAGAGATTCATTTCCGAATACACGTTTCTTAATAGTGTTAGCTTGACGATTGTGTCGGATGTATATTCCATCTACGGATTATTACAGTGAAAACTGACAGCAATTTTCTGCCTGCATCCCTTGACAAAATGAAAGGTGCGATATTAGCTGCAACGACACAACTAACATCAAATATTTTACAGCTTACTTAATATATCTGTTGATCGTTAACTTAACAGACCTGGAGGATACTAGTGTGATAGCGACAGTTCGAATATGATCAAGCTGAAGGTCCTACAGTAGGTATGCAGCGTCAAAATGAAATCTGACTGAAAGAAATTACTGAAAACCTAATTTGTGCAAAGGACTCTTCGTGATGTTTCTTGGCTTTTTAAATACAAAAAGTTGTTTAAACGTATTCAGTTTTCGGCCATCTCTGTTGCAGCGTAACCCACCTTCGTTTAACGCATTGGCGATAGCTATTTCACAACATAGGCAGGCCGTACAGACAGTTGAAAACTCCTGCCATATAGTCCTTGAGTGTGCTTTGCGGTGAACGTTTGAAATGTACAAAACAACTGAGCAACTGAGCGGAACGTCGAATTTGAACTATGGTCTGTTACCCGTTTCTTGAAAGGGACGAACGTGAAATCAGGTGTCATATAAATTTCTTAGGAATAATGTGCGCACAGTGATGGAATGGTCAGAAGATGCGTCAGGATTTTTAACAATAGTCATGACTTGGGTTTGGAACTTTGTGACCAAAAAACTAGAGAAATACGCATGCAAATATGACCTTAAAAATGGTTAAATATGACCAAATATAATCAATCATTTAAATTCACTATACATCATAACATGCTCAATTGTACATCATTTACTTCATCTAGTAGTGTTGCATTCATGTAGACAGCATAATTTGCTTCCCTGCACTCACTGCACCATTTTCGAAAGTTATTTCCATGTTCCATTACTAGATTAACAATCTGGAAGCTGACGAAGTTGTAAATGTATAAAAAATAATTCGCTGTCTGCTTTGTTGAGCTGAATGCCGTGATTCATTATTCTTGCGTCCTGCTGTATCGCAATGCTGCTGCACATGAAATCGCTTTGTTGAAGTCACTTTGATTTCAGAAATTTTCGAAAAAAAACTATTTTGTCTATACTAAAATACTCCTCTCCAAATTCCCTTGCGTAAATTCGCACTTCCAGAAAATTTTGTTTTCGGCATGGCGGTACTCACTGATACATTGCAGATTTAATACTGACCGAGGATTATTTTCAAAAGTATTGGTAACAATGAGACATTTATTTATGCGGCTCGACATAGGCATACTGCTGCTGCATTTTGGAAATTAAAAGGTGGGAGGAAAATTAACGTTTAGAGAGTTACAATAATGTATAACTTAAATTCTTGACTGGTGAATTCTGATTAATTCAGTGACAGTTAGTTTTGTTTTTTCCTCCAATGTATAATGGGACTACATTTCTGTGAATAATTATCTTAATTTCTTCTCACGTGTTACTTGATGTGAATTCACGGTACTATTAAGAAATTGCCAGATTTTCCCTCAAAATATGACCATATGGTAATAAAGGTAATAAATGCTATCGCAATATGATCAAAACAAGGGAAATGGCCTGAATATGCATTTCTATGCTGAATCACATACATTTAAATACAATTAGAAACGATCAATCGGTGTTCAATAATTGTGCACCACAGCTCAAAAAGAAAACACACACACACAAAAAAAAAACTATATGACTTGTCTTAAAGATCCGAATCCTAGTCATGACATTGTAAATGATTAATACGTCGTCGGCTGGTCGTCTATGAACAGTGATATTATGATGAATGCGGAGTAAGCAAACATTTTGCGAACCGGTGGGTCACAGTTTCTTCACCTTCCTTTACTTCTCGCAAGTGTCAGGGAGTGTTCGCTTCCTAATCGTAGCAGTTCGTTTGCAGCAAGGTAATTGTGCTCACGTTAGATGTCGAAGATGCTCGCCGAGGAACAGACAATCAGACAGCTTCTCTAAGCCTGGACTTTCTCATTCTATACCTAGCGCGAGAGATAAGTTGTTTGGTTATATCGTGACAAATTACGATGCTTTGGTGTCTCACGTGAATGAAAGCAGCTGTCCATGGAAACATGCCGCCTGGTCAGTGAATGAGTTCAAGCAGATAATGTCAAGGAGCAATATTATGTGGACTGTATCGTTTTGATTGGGGGGGAGGGGGGAGGGACAGAAATGGCGTCTGCTAAATGTATTCTTGCCTCAGGGCAAAACCACAAACGCATGAGGGTTAATGTGTGACCCTGAAATAATTACATCATGTTATATGGCACAAAAGACTGGCACCCTTATTTGTGTCGTTCCTTCTGTTCCAAGAAATGCTCTTCTACTAATCAAGACCTAGTCACAAATTTTACTTGGGAATATATTAATTATAGCCCAGATTTGTTACCATTCTTTTAGGTATCTGAAGAGCTTCCTCGGTGGTCAATGTTTTAACGACGTGACGTTTAAACAGCGGTACGGTAGTGGTTCACATTGCAGATGGATGAATTCTAGAACCTAATCTCTTAATAACGTTAATACCTTCCAATTTATTTTCTATACCCTTCTTAAACTTACTTAGAATGCCTCTCGTATAATTGAGACTCGTACAGGGTTGCTAATGTCCTCGTTTATTACATTCGTGTGCAGCTTTCAAAGCCACAGACTTGTACTTAGTGTAAGGGAGAGATACCCAACATCGTACTTTACCTGTTGCTGCTTTAAGTGCTATATTCAGGATAAAGTTCAATTTGGGAACTCGTAGCAAGTGGCACACAAGCATCTGTGATAAAGAGGGTAGGTATATTTTTTAACAGCTAATAACGTCTACTTGTAATCATAAATGAGGATGGAGCGAAAGGACTGTACGTACACCAGAAATGTTTTAAAATGTTCGTGATGCCATTGTGCCCACCACCAAAAAATCTGCTCGGCAGCACTCTGCGGTGTGTGATGGCATGCCTCTCTCAAGATGTTAGCTAAAATGTAGACTGAATTATGCAGTAGAAAGTTAAATAGAAAACTTCCTTTCGCACAATTCCCCGGAGTGAAGTGAAAACTTGGAACGTTAGAATTAGGTTCGATCGCTGAGCTGACTTCGTTGACTCTGCAAGGAACTATACCTGTTAGTCATAGCACTGTCGGCAAATTCCTTTTATCAATGGGAACAAAAAAGTCTTTGTATAAAAAGAAATATTTTAAAAAACCTCTCATAGAAACGTACCGCCTAGGAACGAAGATAACGAGTACGTTAGACAAATAAACCATTATAGCTTAGCACACAATAATGAGATAACTATGTTTAGAGATGGTTCGGCTAGTGATGAAGCGAACGTGGCCAAGTCGCGGGATCCTCGGTCCAACGCGACAGCTCTACATTCGGCTTTAACTCTCCACTACTTCTTATTTGTTCAGATAGTGTCGAATGTCTGACAGTTTAGTCGTTCTAGCTCCTTAGTGTTTCCCAGAGTGTCCCCTCCTTCTATCACTTTAGCTTTACCCATAATGCTCTAACGGCAATCGAATGAATTATAGAACTTGGCTATCAACTTTATCACTATACATCTTCCTACTTTATTATTTCAATTTGGTGATATGATTGCTTATGTTATTATTCATGAACGCAGCCCTACTCTACATAAATAATTATTCAAACAGTGTGTAATGAATAAAATGGAGTTGTTTGTTAATAATGTTTTTTTTTTTATTGATACTCTATCATTAATCTCCGCACCTGGTACAGTAATGCCAAACACACGGAGGAAAGGAAATGAATTACATAACTTTGTTTAATAAACTTGCTACAACACATACAGTAATTTGTGACCTACCTTATGGTAGAACACCACTGTAAAATATAGACAACTGATAGAAAATTAATGTATTGATAACTTGTTAGCAGGGAGAGTATTATAAGTGAAGAAAGATAAACAATAGAATATGTGAAGCAAGTTATTAATGATAATCATCGCAATGGTGAAACTAAATAAAAGAGAGGAAAAAGTTATGGAATGTTGGCATAAGAGATCACGTTAATTGTAGCAGGACAGCCAGAATGACTCCTCCCGAAAGAGATCAAATATTCTTTAAGAGACGTCAAACGTTATATGCTGGCACTCATATTCACTACCGGTCACAGAACTATTTTAAAAGTCTGTGAATGCCAAAGACTCTTCAGTGCTGTGTGCAAGAATGCGTTAATTTCTCTTTTAGAACTAGAGCCAAATTAAACTTGTTTCCCATGCAGTCCCAGTCATACGCTCTGCGGGTTTCATTCGCCTTTATCTTTTCGCTGTTAAGACTTTCTTCAAGTTCTGTAACTCGTGAAATGGGATATCGGAGAAATAACTTACAGCGAAAATTTCGTATTCGGAAGCGAACACAAGTCGTAGATTCGTTTCACCAAATATTTCACAAAAGATACAGTTACCAATTAAATTTGACTGAAAGTACAATAAATATTTTTGTGAACATTTTTGTTAATTAAATTTAATTCCTTTACATGTTTAAATAATCTTCAATACACACACACACACATATATAGTCTATATATATTATTTCATTCATGTTGGGTAATAGCCAACACGAGAGGTAAATTTATCACCTACACATGCGTCATAGGTGAGGACTAGCCATTCTATTTACTTAACAAGTTAAAACGTTATAATATTTTTACCAAATTTTGTTGGTTTGTTCAAAGACTGAAATATCTACGATGCCAAGCGGTTCAAAATATATTTTAAAAGCGTTTGGATTTATTACTATGCCCAAATTTTACTATGCTTTGGAAATTTAGCCTGATCTTAGTTCTATGAACTGATGTGTTGATAGCTTTTATCCTTGAGAAGCTTTGAAAAAAATGGGACTTGTTCATATGCGTTAGAGTGGTATATTTAAACTCAATGAATGTTTGTTTTTATGATACTGCCTCACAGCTGTTATAGAAATATGTGTATTTCATAGTGACACACTGCTCACTGCTTTTCTGCAACCTATATTTATGTCTTATTTGTATATATTACAGTCTTATTTCTAATTTTGTAGTTGTAAATTTACGGGTTGTTTGGCTTCCATGTTTCATACTTTATTTTATGTTAACCAGTTTTATTTCCACCTATCTTTACCCGGCATGCGTTGCAATGCCCCCTTTTCTTTCTTAGTAAGTGGATACGCATGTACAGAATTAATGAAAGACAATAATTTTTATGCATTAAATTAAAATTGAGAATGTTTATTCCAATGCATTGGGATATACAATATTTTTGGTCTTTCGTATTCTGCAAAAACAGAATACCCAACATTTTTGGCTAGTGGATACGAAAGTTATGATGTAGTAAACATTCTACATCATCATCAACTTTGGTAGGTTTCTTACCGACACAAAAAAAAGAGGGAGAGAAAAGGAAAGTTGCTTATTAAATTAGTCTTAACGGGGCTGAAGGTAAAAGCAAAGGTAGTTTAGCGAACTAAATACGAACATCGTTTATCACTTATTTTACCACTATATGTTCCTTCTGAATAGTTCCAAGTCTAACTTTCGCTTAAGGGAGAGTGGTGAAATTTGGTAAACCAAATGTAGACAATGTTTCTATTTGTTTTAAAGTATGCAAAGTTACATCGAAATCGGATACTAATTGTGGGTTTGTATAAAGAACATTAGCAAAACTTAAGGAGAGTAAACGGAGAGAATGGTTGGTTTTTTGCAAATCAAATGTCGAAATGTTTTTCTCTTTGTTTTGAAGTAAAAAAACTAACTAAGTCAACAACCAGAAAGTTAGTTGGCTACTGCTGAAGGGGGCATACTAAGCCACTGATCACACAACTCTTAAAAATTCCTTCTTCCACCGGAATTTTAACCCCGAGTCGGACCCGGCAACTACTGAAAGCAAGAGCCTTAACTACTGAGCTGCCAGACTACTCTGTTTTAAGCATACTGTGCTATGTACTAGCAAAATCAGATTAAAACTGTGGATTTGCAGGAAAAAACGTTTGGAAAAATTAAAGCGGAGGTAAAGGAGGAGATGGGTTAGGTTTTTGTAGACCAAACGTAGACAGAATTTTTATATTTGTTTTAATGCATACATATGCAGAGTTCCATCAAAAACGAATAAAAACAGTGTTCTTGTTTGTATAATGTT
The DNA here is from genome assembly GCA_031002005.1 of Vandiemenella viatica. Lineage (NCBI taxonomy): Eukaryota > Metazoa > Arthropoda > Insecta > Orthoptera > Morabidae > Vandiemenella > Vandiemenella viatica. The sequence continues at coordinate 336,476,884 of JARYHS010013630.1, forward strand.
GCCATAAATTAAGAGGGTAGTTTAAAGGAGTAGATGGGTGAGATTTTCAAACTAAAGGTAGACAGTACTCTTCCGTTTGTTTTAAAGTGAGAAACTAAATAACAACCCTTAGTCCGCAGCCCGAAAGCTGGTTGAAGGAAGTGCACTAAGCCTAGTGGCATAGGCAAGACGACCAGTTCCTGTGCTCTGGGACCTATAGTTCAAAATAAAATCCGAACCACGGAGCTGGAAAAGTTCATGTAATCGAAGTTTATGCTTCCAGCGGAAATTCAACCTGGGAACATATGCTGAAACTTCACCACAGACTATTTAATTACGTATGTCTGCTATGTACGTACCATCAAAATTGGATAAAAACGGTGGATTCGTACAAAGAACGCTGGCAAAAATTAAGTGCTTGAGGTAAAAGAGAAGAGAAGAACGCAAATGCAGATTATAGTAATGGAAAATTCTGTCGATACTGAATAAAAATTGTGAGTTCATGTAAACAAAATTGCCAAAAATGATGAGGAGGGTGATAAAGTGATTGGGGCAGTATTTTTCTCTTTGTTTTAAACTAAAAAGCTAACTTAGTCTACAACACGAAGGTTAATTGAATCCTCCCGAAGGACGTGTACTAAGCTTTGGATCAGAGGCAGGATGGCTAGTTCCTTTCTTCTGGGACCTTCAGTTTAATGTGGAATCCGAACCACGGATCGTCCCAGCGTAGCTCAAATGATCAATTACAAATCTTCCTCCTCCCACTGGGATTTGAACCCGTGACAGGAGACAGAATGGTCTGAAAGCAAACGCTTTAACCACTGAGCTACCAGACCGCATTGTTTTGAAGTATACGCGCGCTAAGTACTATCAAAATTGGAGAAAAATTGGGGATTTGCATGAAGATCGTTGGAAAAAATTAAGGGGTTGTTGTAAAGAAGGAGAGGGGTGAGTTGTGAAAAAAATGTAGATAAAAAAAGTATACTTGAGCCAAATTCCTTCGAAATCGGTCAAAAACCGAGGGTTTATTCGAAGATACTTTTAAAAATTTAGCCATATGTAGGGGAAGAGGGGGTGGGTTTTTCATATTTTATGGTCAGAAACCTTCCCAGGCACACGCATAATAACTCACCAAAATTTCATCGCAAACAGAAGAATGGTATAGGAACACATAGAAGACGAACAAACCAACAAACATTCATTTTTATATATTAGATTTTTTGTGTACTTTTGACATCACGTTGTAATATATAAATATTCCTACGTATTTGTTTTATTGTGTTCAGTTCCTATCATTTGCATGAGGGAGGGGATACTGGATTTCAAGACATCAATGGGTTTTGAATAATTTCGGCATGGTATCTGTTTGTATCAGATTCTTATAAAAGAGATACTTTGAAAAATTATGAACACATCTGTATAGACTTTCGCCACAAAAATTTTGTCTGTGATTTCCAACCGTAATTTTAATTTTGATTTTTCACCTCACTTTTAAAATTAATATTTAAAATATTTGTTCTTAAAGCTTTGTGTTTCAGCAGATACCGACCCGATTATTGCAGTAACGATTATCTGGTGAACGTTTAAAAATGTTTAACAATAATATTGATTAGAATTGTGCAAATTGTGGTCAATTTCCAAAAGTAATAAATCCCAAATGTAATCTTTTACGGGCTGCAAAATTTGGATGACTGTACGATTCTCATGAAATTTCATATTTAGTAATTTCTACTTATTCTTCCAATCATATTAAAGTGTGGTGTTAAAATTTTAGTTTACGTTTGGAATTGATAATGTTTGTATTATAATTTTAACGGTGGTTCCTATACCTCGGACATGCCGAACTGGATTCACGTTACGTTACAACCTTAATGTCACGTCGAACCTCAAAAACTTTATCTACTAACATCGTATGGAATCTGAGCAGGCGAGTTTTATAAATTGTTTTTTGTAATGATTACGCTCTAAATAAAAAGTAATAAAGCCAAACGCTGAACACCTACTGATGATGTTTTACATTTAATTCCCCTCTGACAAAGTTCCCTCAAATGATGTTTACAATTATATCAGTCGAAATATAGTTCAAGTGCAATGCTATTGAAAATAAAATTATGGCTGTGTTAAATATCTTATGTTTAATATTTAGAATACACTTGATTCTCGTGTTTATCTTCGTTAGATGACTTGAAAACTTCTAGCTTGTGATGCACGGAATCTATCAGGCCATTCCGTAACTTATGCCAAAATAACCTCAATTAAACTTAAGTTTCTCTTGAAGGAAATTCAAGGCAAGAGATGGAAGGAGGAATTCCACGCTGCTGTATATTTTAACTATGAAAGTGTTGGTGACATGTTATACTGCAATGACCACTTAATTACGTATGTGTTGTCATGAAAACAAGAGTCAGTTTATCAACTGTATAGCACTGTGGTCAGTGTTGTATTATGTATTATTATTTAACTATATTACAAGGGAGATATAAAAGTGCCAAGATGTTCTGAAAAATAAAGATGCTGTGCTAAGCGGATTTCTGAGACATTTGTAAACGGTGCCAATCGTGGGGGGAACAATATAGTTCGATAATCACGACACTTGCTATCGGAATACCAGCTGGGGGCAGGAACAGCTCAGGTATGTCGGATGTTCATTTCTGCATAGACAGCTTGGCCATAACAGGTTCTAGAATTGTTGGAATAACTTTTCAGGCAGAGACCAGGAGTTCCGTATTCTTGTTAATTTGGGAAGTGGTAAAATAAAATGGTATTTGCGAGCAGTAATGGTTGGACTGCATCTTGGACCACGAGGTCTAAGATACTGTCCAACCACCCCACTTCAGCATACAAAGTGATAGAGTGATTTGTTTTATGCAACCTACCACTGGTTGTAGTGTCTTATGATAAGAATCAAGGCATTATTTACTTCCCGCAAGACGCCGCTACGAGCTCTGAAGCAGAACGCAATCTCAGGCGCTCAACACAACTATTCAGCAACTAAAGACATCATCATCGTGATGCTTATCGTCATTCCACCGCCACTGCAGTTACGTTTTAATTTGTCCGAGAACGATCCTGGTCTACTCTCGTGGACAAACTGCGGCCAACTCCTGCGAAATTCTAAAACGGATCTCTGTGCCACGAGAAGGCTTGTGACTACTGACTTGTAAATGCTTTAAATGCGTCCCATTTATGAGTCATTCAGCCATGTCACTTTTAAATACAAAGACTTTAACTTCGGTGTTTAATTTTATATGCAGATTAATATTAATTCAAACTGTTATTTTATTTAAATGTGTCCGCGTTTCAGGCCAACTATTATGCACTGTGTTATGGTCCCAAATATTTGATGTCATATGTGATTCTTTACATTTGATTCAATGTCCTCTCATGAAGAACCCGTTCTTATCCTGAAGTATAAATATTTAACAAATGCAGTTTTGGACAACTGATTAGATATTAAGGGGGAGAACAAACCAACGGACGAAACAATGATACACGAATTTGAAGAATTGTATATATATATATATAATCTTAACGATCTTCTAGGGAAAGAAAAATAACAAAGTAAGAAAAAAACAAGTTTTAAGCATAACGCTAGTATTCTAGACCTGGTTTTGCTTAAACACTGTTTTAGTTATTGGAATTAAACTTTAATGAATTACAGCTGAGGATAGTGAACAACAAGTAACTGGAAAACATATCGGATTGAATATTCAATGGAGAGAAACTTCAGTGAAAAAACTAGGAAAAAACGAAAGATAACACAGAATGATGCAAAGGAAGCACAAAATGATTCAAAAGAGACACAAAATTATGTAAGGGGGGAGGGGGGGAATAAGGTCGTAAACAGTTATTACCTTAAAAGCGGTAAAATTTGCTGCCTTTCATCCAACTTTTGTGGAATTTATTGAGACTCCTATAGAATATTTATGTTAGTATATTCTATGGTGATCATGGAGCAGTATTTCAAACGGCACTTAGCTGCAAATATGTGAAACATCTTGACTTCAAATATGAGTTCCATTGGCTGTCGAACTATGCGCTTGGTAAAATGTTTCTTTTCTTGTTTCTTTTCTCTGACTTCACGGAAATACAAATTCATGTGACGGAAAATTTTAAACGATTCCTACTAAATATTGTTCAAGGCGCAATGGGTAGACAGTACGCATTTGCGTCCTCTTAACGGGCTTAATAAAGCTGTTACTTGCTTAGAATTAACAACCTATCAGTCCATCGCTGCAATCACGGAAAATGGCGTGCACAGCTACGGAATAGTTTAGCTTAACGTAGCACGATATTCTAAACAACACTGAGAACCGTTGAGCTGGAGGATGCTCTCCGAACTCCCCCGAAAAGTTTGGAGCGACAGAAATTTTGTGTCCAACTGCTCCCTTAGGGCCAATGGCCTGAGTTCAGTCGCTGGACTCACTGTCAACGATACTGCACGATCGGGACTCAAGTCCTTATGCAGCCAAAAAAATTTCCTGGAAACGGAATTTCCGGACAATCTAACCGCTAGCGCATCCGGCGAACTATGACATGATTATAGGCGAAGTTTCTCATCAGAGGTAATGCGCCCGGGTATTGGTGCCGACTGTACCACCTCCTTTTAATTTTCCATAGCTACCCGAAATGCCTGAAAAGTTCTCTCAAAAGGCGATGGCCAAGTTTCTTCCCTTTCCTTGTCGCCAATTTCCTCCCCGCGTTAATTACTTCACCATCGATGAGCCATAAAGCACTCAAAGCATTTCAGAGCGGTCTCATTGCGGAAACGGAGCTCTGCCTCCGCCAAACTACTATATGGATTTCAATTGCCTGGACACAGAACTTCTCTACCCTGAGGGAAGGTTTACAGGATATGTCCGGATGTCTCCACTAGCATGCGCATGTGATGATGTCCGCTGAGCCTTTGGCCGTATTGTGAACAAAGTTCCTTGTAACAATCAGTGGTCTTTCATCTTCAAAGCATAACTCAGTTTCTTTTTGTGTATAGCAACCAACACAAGCTACCCCTTCGCTGTGTTGGTATAATGAAGATCTGAGCTCACTCTCTGGCACAGCATCCCGATCTTTTCATAATATTCCTTTTTTCCAGTATTATAAGTGGTCAATGGCACCTTCAGTTGACGTTATTTGTTCCTAAATCTCACTGATTTCTTGCATTAACTGTTTCTTATAAATCTGTTTAATTTGAAACAAGAAACTTTAACTTTTAAGGCTATTTCCCGAAATAAATTCCTCATGCTAAGGTTTACAACAATTCCTGGAGCTGACAAGAGAACAGAAATTTGTATTACTAAATGGATAACCTGTTGAGAAAATGTTCTTCAGGTAAAACTATGCTTGGTGATTGTATCCGTACCGCTGTTGTCATGCTCGATGCCGAACTACCAACGGCCAAAGATAGTTCTTCGAAAACGAGATAATGAATTTTATTTAATGGCAATTCAATTTAATTAAGCAACTGCGAAGAAATTAAAAATAACCTAACAACTCACGCACAGCGAACATGAACAAAGACCACTAACGAAAGTGGTCAGTAAAATGCCTAAAAAGCAGATAAACCATAATGAATAAACTTTGGTCAAGCAACAACATTAGTGAAAGTTTTAATTAAATTGAAATTTATCCTAACAACAATTAGCATTCGTGGTTACAGCAGAGGTCACGAGTAATTTAATTTTTAAAAGTTTTTTTATATGTTGTTTTCATTAGCAACACGTTACTGAAAAGCAGTTCCACGTTTGTTCAGCCGTAAAGTTTGTCGATATTTTTTTTGACTATGAAATGCTACGAAAATCATACTTAATGAATGTACTATGGCAATTAATTTGATAGCTGTTGCTTAGCTATTAAATAGTAGACATAACTTCGAATTTCTTCTGATGGTATCTCTGGTCGCTGTTGATTTGCGAGTGAAGGCTGACACGTGTCACCATTCTCCAGCTAATAGCTATCGAGGTGAGTGAGTGAGCTTAGGAAATTATATAATAGATTTGAATGAAAATGGTTCCATATTAATCGTGGACCACGATTAAAACTAATATTACTAGGTAAAACGTAAGTATGCGCGTGTGGATTAAGCTTGATTTTTTGAACAGCAATGTTAGGAATAGTAGTGGTAAGGTTAAAATACAGACTGGACGAGAACTACCACTGAAATTTTTTGGTATAGCGTAAGGAACGAGGAATTGCCATAAGCGTTATTTTATAACAATTCCATTTAGTTTAGCAACTGCGAATAAATGCCAAAACAATCCATTCAAACCGGACTTTGAACCTCTATTCAGTTGTTGCAGTAATTAAATCCGAACAATCGCTTCTACACATCAGTTTGCCAGTTACATCCAACACCTTTATCTGCTAACGTACGTTGCCACTTTTTCCTTTGTAGATCGTTGGCAGCTTATGTCAATAAACGCTATATGTACTACGTATTAACTGGGTGTAACCAGACTGGAACCTTGTACATTTTTTACCAGTTCTTCTGCTTATGAAACGTGATTTTTATAATGGAATAGGAGGAGATGATCTTAACATTTGCCTAACTGGCTACAGAAATCTTCCTAAAATGTAAAATGAGAACTACCATTAAGGTGGCGACAGCACATGAACGCAGGATCATTGTACGAGGGTTGAATGATACATAATGCCTCCAAGGTCATAACTCGGGTCTGAATGGAAATATTTTAATAAATAAAACATAGAAATAATCCTTAGAATGTTTTCTTTAATTACCAATATTCACTTTTCCACATAATCACCAAACAATTGGATACATTTTTGCCAACGATGAACTAGTTTTCTGAAGCCGTCAAGGAAGAAGTCGACAATGTTTCCGCAACCACAGTCTCACAGTTCCTTCAACGTCTTCAACAGAAGCATAATGATGTCCCCGCAGATCTCCTTTCATTATCGGGAACTGTTTGGAGGATGCCGTACCGTGGTGAGATTCAGTCCCTGAAGTTCTGCTTTGGAGGCACGTGAAGTGTGTAGTCTGGTATTGTCATTCTGCAGGAAAACATTTCCCTTTTCCTTTCTGACCATTGTTAGCCGTCGTTTAAAAGTTCACAGTGTTGTGATGTAACGCTCTGAATTTACTATCCCACGTTCAAGGACATCAACATGGATAGCACCATCTGCGTCCCAGAACACTGTTGCCATGATTTTTCCAGCTGAAGGCTGTGTTTTGAACTTCTTTTTCTGGGGCGAGTCTTTGTGTCGATATTCTATAGACTGGTGTTTCGTCTCCGGGTCGTAAAGGTGTAGCCATGTTTCCTCTCCTGTCACAATTGAATGGAGAAAAGCATCACCTTCATTCTCGTAACGCGAGAGGAGTTCCTGCCAAATTTCAGCTCTGTTCGCTTTCATTTCAGGCGTCAGCATCCGAGGTACACATCGTGCACAGAACTTCCCATAGCCAAGCAACGTTCTTGTGAAATGCCGATTATACTTGCAATTTCTCTCTGAGTGATACGACTATCGTCCTGAATCAGTCTGTCAACTTTTTGTTTATGAAACTCGGCGGTAGCAGTCACAGGCCGTCCTACTCTTTGTTTGTCACCCAAGTCAGATGTTCCCACCTCAACATCTTTAAACTTACTCGCCCAGCGACGCACAGTACTCACATCGACACAATCACCATAAACAGCTTGCATTCTCTGATGAATCTCCTTTGGGGTGACACCTTCTGCTGTCAAAAATTCAATGATTGCACGTTGCTTAAATCGCATTGACTGACCGTCTGCACTGGGTTCCATACTTTACACTGTAACACTACAAACGTTCAATGCTAAAGTTTCCGGCCAACTGGAGCTGTAGAGGATAGTCTACCGAACAAGCCAGTACCTACCGCATACCAGTGCTGCCATCTGTTGAGGAGTTATGAAGGTGGAGGCATTACTTATCATTCAAGGGGGTGTTGGGAAATGAGGCAGCAGACAGAACAGCACGTCGCCACCTTACTGCTGCAGAAACAGAAAAAGTCTCGGTACCCTGCACAGACTTCAAGGCCATCGTTACCAACATTGTTAAGACTGAGTGGGAGAAGAGATGGTTTGCCGACTGCCAGGGAAAGGGACTTTGGTATCGAGCCATCTGCAACAACATAGTAAGCAAGCCATGGTACCCTCAACTAGAACTGAACAGGAAAGAAATTACTTTAATGAACAGACTTAGGACATGTCACACTTTATTACGTGACAAAAAATACGTCATGCGGTTGGTGGATTCGCCGATGTGCCTATCGTGTGATTCTGTAGAGGATATTTATCACTTCATGCTGAGCTGCAAGCAACATCAATCAGCGAGAAAACAACTGCTAGAAGATGGTCTGAATATAACTTCTCTGATGCAATATCTCTCAGTTCCGAGCAAGAAATCGGTCAAGATAATTTTCCTGTATGTTAAATGTACTAAAGGTGTAATTTAAAATTCATTCGAATATATTGTATAAGGTTATTGGCTATATTAGCCTTTGGCTAAAGCCATAATATAAAAAATAAATAAATAATCCACCTATCTTACAATGTCCAGCTTTCTCCAATGAATTTACATGCCAACGCTTACCAACAAAACGTAGACTCACCGCCTTTTATTTGTTGTTACTCATTTTCTCCTTTCGATTTTGGTTTACTTTGGGTGACGGAAAAAAACTGATTTACTAGTTCGCCTATTCTTCTTTGTTGTTATTCATTTCTATTTAATTTAGCAACATTTGAGGAAGCGATCATGGATATGGGAAAAACCAAGTTGATTCAATTAAAATTTTGTCTAGTGATTATGCACAATATTGCTCAACTTCTACGTATTCCATTTTTACACTGAATGACCTCTAACAGAGGCATAAGGGCAAAAACTGAAAAAATTTAACCCGTTTTTACGAAAATTATTTGAAAACGGAGCGATATCTCGAAATTTGTTGCAAAGGCTTTGAATAGATCCCAAGTTACTGCGAACAATATTCATTTATACCCGCCAAAAATAACTTTGGAGTAAGCAATCGAGAATTCATATCATCTTTTTTTTAAAAAAAAAAAAAAATACTTCACAGATTCATTTATATTTTACACAGTGGTCGGGTTGATGCGAAAAATGTAAGTTCGACCTTATATCACCCCAGAGGCAGTAAAAGGTCAAAACAGGTTTTTTAAACTATGGAAAAAATCATCATATAGATTCAAATAAAAGTTTGCACAGAAATTTTTTGAAAAACAATCATGAGGAACATCTTCAAATATATTTAAAATGTACAGATCTCAAGTTGCTCCGAAAAATACTCGTATGTTACAAAATTTACATGAGTGAGTAGTACTTAAAACAAACTGCTTTTAATGATTATCGAAGATTATTACATTCCTCTCAGTGAGCAATAAAGATATAGAAAAATCATTTTTAAAAAACAAAATAAATCCTGCAACCTTGAAAAAAGTTTTTTTTTTTTTAATTTTGTCTCCAAGATCGAGAATCGAGTAAAGCTTGTATCATTTTACTAAAGAAAATAACGATTAGCAGTAAGGTCAAAGGTCCGGTTGACCCTCCCGTCACTCTCAATAGAAAATGGATGGAATCGTGTGATTCTGAAGCAAGGCTATGGTTCTGGTTGCAGCAAATTAACGAAAATCGTGTGACTTCCTTGGTAAGAGGTGATATCGGCACCCAAGATTCAATTTAAGAATCGTTTGTGTAGATATTTCAAGATATAAATTCTAAAGCATGGTAAAGATAAATATGTGGAACCCAGTTAGTTAGTTATTCTACAGATCTTGTCATATTAATTGCTTACATCAGTGAAATGCTAGGAATAGCGTTCATTAGTGAATTGAATGATCAATTGCGATGGGGCCCGCGTTCCGGTAGCATTTTCCCCAGCCCTCCTTTCTAAGTATTTTTTATCTTATATACTTTGAGTGTCAATATTCCTCCTCACATATTGTTTTGCGATTTTAATTTTTCGTAAATTATTCATACCATGATAATTTATTACAATCCCTGACACCATTACCCATAAAAGAAATTTTTCCCACTCCCTTAGGCATGGAACCGAGTGCGAGCTCGTACCCGAGGTCATCTTTTCTCTTTCCTTCCTAATTCTTCGACTAATGTCCTTCCACTCCCCATCACCAACATCTAGTACACTTCCACCAATCTCTTCATCCTCCCCCTGTCATCCAGTGACTCCCATAGCAGCTCCGAGTCCTGCGGAAATTTCCACTAAAAAATCTAGCTGGTTTACTTTGCAAGCCCTCCTCTCCTATGTTTGATATCCAAAATGTTGTCCCTAAACTACACCACTATATTCATCCCATGGTTTGACCAAAGTTTTGTTACCCAATTCCTGCACCTCTCCACATCTTCTCATCGCCAAAATCCTAAAGGACCATGTAAAACGTCACAGAAATGCATAATGTTGGAGGCTTATCGCATCTTCTGTGTAGTTTTCTGGTCTCAATGAAACAATATGTAGCATCTTGCAGTTAAACTCGTTGAAACCACTTCTATGCGAAACTCTATGTTTTTATTTCCCTGTCGCGTCTTGGTTATCGAAGATACTCAGCTTTCTCAAATATACGAGAAGTGATCGTAGATACGGTACACTTTTATAAGCTACCAGCAGAGTACACAGCATTGCTGGATATGAAATTTCTCTTGTTCCAACGCGTTTAATCGGATTGTCGCAAACATGATCAATAGTCTCAACTTTGGAAGATTTCCGTACCGTTTTCGAGATATTTCTAAAAACCTGGATTATTTCACGTGTAAATTTTGCTTAAGGACGGTGATGAGTGAGAGGTCAAGGTATTTTGTAAACCAAATGTAGAGAGTAATTTCCTCCTTGTTTTAAAGTACTTGTGTCAAAGTTTCTTCAAAATCGAATAAAACCAATGGGTTTTAAGTTTCAAGCTGGAATTTCTCTGTCACTAATTAACTGACCGGAACAGGTTTGATGCCAATAAGCAGTAAAGTTAATGTGGTTTCATAATATCACCATCCACCCAAATTTTCGAAATATTTGTAAAAACCTGAACCGTTGCACTTGAAAATTTTCCTGAAAGGAGGTAATACATTTTTGACAGAAATCTTCACAGGTTTGCACACAAACAAGTTTCATAGTAATTGGATGATATGGGAACGCATAGAAAACGAACAAACATTCAGTTTTGTTTTTACGATGGTTAATATATATGTGACAATTGTAACTCATTTATAGCCAGTAATGCAATCGTGTATGAATTCATCCTTTAATTTATCCATTTCAGCATCACTGTAAGGAATCATAATTATTCGACACATTTATATATTGCGCTACAAAACTCGTATACTATTTATATAACATGATTGTTAACAAAAACAGTTTATCTCGGCGTTGTTTATTTATGAGTGTTTCTCGGGAAACAAACCGAGTAACACTAGTAATAATAGTAGGCCTACTACTCGGTTTGGGTCCCGACAAACTTTCATTGTTAGTGTGTTTACGGGGTAGCTGTTGCCTCAAAGAAGGAGTCTTTGTCCGACGTCCCCGGCCCGAGGAGGAAGCCATCCGGCCGCAGATTTATCGCCGGCCATCAGGCGTCGTAAGCGAAGAGGCTTTGTCAGCGAGACGCGTCAACTGCCGACTAGCCAGAGACGTCTGTCTGCTCTAGCGTCAACTCCGAGAACATACGCAGAGTAGCACTGACGCCAACTGTTAAATATCAGAGATAAACTTGGTTTATTAAGATTCAGGAAGGAACAATACAGTACGGCTAGTTAAAAAAATATTGACGTGTGTAGTAAAATATGAAAGCGTGGTTCGTCCGTGTTTGCCGCTATGACTCTGCAACCCACCACCCGCAGTCCCATATGTGTTGTATGGTATGGTAGGCATCCATCCCTCATCCACGAAGAAGGTTGCTGTTTGGAACTGCTTGGGTTGGGTTCGGAGCTATGAGTATTAAAAGAGGGCATCATACCAAAGGACTTCTTATGCGAAATTGGTGAAGCAACTTGCAATTGAATGCCAAAGTGGCAGAGACTAGACTAAATGTTCCTGAATATAATGTTGCAAACAGAATGTTGGAGAATGTTCCAGAATGTTACTAGAAACTAGAATATTCTAGAAACTGGAAACAGATGTCCAGAACCTTCTGGTGGATTCTAGGTGAATAGGTGAATAGGTGACGACGAGACGAATACGTCAGTATACGTTTGAAAATTGATTAGATCGGATCATCAAATGTGGAAATGATAGACAATTAAAATAATTTCTACTAAAATTTTTAAAAGTAATAAGTAAAAGTGAAATGCTTAAGGTTGTGAACAATGTATCAAGTGGTGTTTTACGGTGTTTAGGAATATTAATATTTAATAGGATGCCAAAACGATGTCAAACGAAAAGGAGGAAACAGAAAGAACAGCGAAGAAATGAATCAGGTGAGGAGCGAGAGGCACGTTTAGCTTCACAACGGAAGAGAGTGAATACATTGAGAGAAAACTTAACTCATGAACAACGAGAAAAAACTAGAGAAGATGATTTTGTGAGACACTCAGTAAATAGGCATGGAGAAACTGCTCATCAAACAAGAATACAAAATGAGCTAAGTAGACTTACCATGAGTTAACTTAGAGAAAGATAAAGATCGTAAGCGCATGGACAAAACATTGGTGTACGAGAAGTGCGAAGCAGAAGTAGAGATGATACATTCCGTCATAATCCGCAAAAAAAAAAAAAAAAAAAAAAAAAAAAAAAAAAAAAAAAAAAAAAAAAAAAAAAAAACGCTGGCAAAATGGGTGAAGTGTGTCCGTTCAGTGGTGCCAAGAAATTCATTAGAGAAGCACCAGGAATGGAAAAATTCTATTAGCACTATTGGAAGTACTTCCCCCAGAATTATTTCATTACTTGACTGGATAGATAATAAAAGTTAAGAGTTGAGTTTTATATGCTGCATCACTTGCAGTACTAAGAAGTTTAGTGAAATTGGTGACCCCATTTGAAGGAGAGTATTTTGGCCTACTCAGTTTCTGGGTGTTAGTTCTATGCTAACTTTATGGAACATCCAGTCCCAGTCAGATTCGAGATATCCTGAAAAATTCCAAGCGTACATAAAGAATAAATCTGTGTGACTTGGGTCCACACATCCCTCCCAACAAATCCCGCCGTAGGCTACTTGTAAGGCTTTGTTTCTCTGTTCTATTTCGTGATTCCCTGGAGCAAGCAACAAAAACAGGCAGAAATTAGGAAACCAATGAAATTCAGATATTAATTTCTTTAAGTATTATTGGTCGGATAAATCAGTCTTTCACAAGCTTTTTCAACGGTGGAACACTTTGAGATTAGCCACGGAACCCTATATAATAGTAGTGATAACAACTGGCAACTGGTTGTTACAGAACTGTCATTTGATAGTTCGATTCGCATCTCACACATTTTGGCCAGAGTTCACGTGTTTTCACGCCTATATTTATGATTTCGTATTGATTAACAGAAACAATTGAAAAACGCGCACAGCTGAGCAGTATAAAAGCACTTAACATTCGGCGACACCTATCACTCAGCTACCACGACACGTGCAAAGGACTTCGTAGCTGCAGCATTGATCGTGTTGTAGACGTTGCGCAATTACGACATATTGTCCTCTCAACACAATGCAAAGAGGAAAAAGAAAACAATTGACAGTGGGTTATTGACTTAGTGAACTTCCTCGTATCCCAGATATTTTTCTCAGTATCATTTTCCAGCTTGTTGGAAATATTTCCCATAGTGTTATGTAATTGATAATGTGTGATTTATTTCACAAATCCTTGCTATGTCCTAATGGTTCTGAAATACTGTAGCTTTGTCTTCAAATTGGATGTGACTTAGGTACCTCATTAACTGGGAATTAAGAGTCGCTGAATGTTAGCAACCTTCAATCCTACACGAACGTACTAATCATCTGAAAATTAAAGGAAAATAGTTTATCTCAAGTAGCTGATATTCTCAATGGCTTGATACCTACGAATGAAGCTGAAATCTTCTCCCATCTTACCTTTCGTTTTGTTGGGTTATGTACACGTTCGTTTTTTCCCATAAACGACACTTGGTACCCTTTACTAGCAAAACACACGCAACGCACTAAAATAAAAGTTCAAATAAGTTCGTTTACAGAAGAAGAGACCAGTCACCAAGATGCGGAAGCAGGTTATCAGGTACAACAAGCAGGATTTAACAAGTAAGTTGCTCCCTTCATTTATTAAAGCAATTTTTCCGTTTGTGTGTGTATGTGTATGTGTGTGTGTGTGTGTGTGTGTGTTTGTGCGTGCGTGCTTGCGTGCATGTGAGTGCGCACTAGTCAAAATTGTTTTATTCGTACATGTATACTTACGACCTTACGTCGGTAGGGGGAGACAGGGAACTAGAAGGAAATCAGTCGTGCCTTTTGAAGGAACCAAACCGGCATTTGAATGACTTATTATTAGTCTGTAATAGGCGTATCCACGAATCTTGCAAAGTGATTCGGCTAAATTTAACATAGTCTTCTAAATCGGTACAATTAAATGACAAAAGTTTGAAGACTACTCACTAAACTGAAACGATCATTCAATATATGAACTTTTTACTTTCTGGTGCTAACAAATTTTGTATAATCGCATAAAGTTTTCCTTATTTTTATGCTTCTTTTTATACTAAACACGAGTTTGGCATACCAACCATATGTACTGCCACGTTCTGTAAGGGATCCAGACAGATTTGCTTGTGTTCAGTTGTTACCAATTTCAGTATATATTCTCATACTTGGACAAATCCTTCCTCAGAATGAATTGTGTCTATCAAGAACTGAGCCTCATCTAGTCAAGTTCTTGGAGGGTAGATCCAACTGGACCTGCATGACCAAAGTCAGAAATTGCTCGTCATCTCAGCAAGTTGATAGCTTCCCCGTAGGGATCAACTCTCTGCCTATGAACAGACTGTTGGGTGAGCAGTAAACCTCGTGATTGGCGTTTGGGAGGATGCGGGTTCAAATCCCAGTATGACCATCCAGATTTCGGTTTTCCATGGTTTGCCGAAACTATTCAAGGCAAACGTAGGGATGGTTCTTTCAAAAGACCATTACCAAATTCCTTGCCGATCCCTGCTATAATGACCTCGACGTGGACGAGCCACAAAACCAGAAAAGATAGGAAGAGGGAATTCGTGTAATGATCTGGCTATCGTCTCTGAACCAGTGTTGACACCTAGGAGTCATTATTCTTTTTACAGAATCAAATTTATTGCTGATGTTACAAATGTAATCCAGTACTTGAGTTCTCTTTCCTCACCCAGTTACCTGCTGTCTTTAGTGACTGACGCTTTCTGGTTGAAGCAACTACACTTAAGGAGATATACAATGTTTTCCAGAAAATTTATCCTGTCCTTTTTTTTGTGGTATGTCCATAATTTTATTTTTAAATGTTTTCAGTATCGCATGTGACAAGATAAATGAAGACTGGAGATAAACAGATACAAAACTACGATCATAGAATACCTTGTTTTATTTCCATATGTTTCTTTGTAACGTAGTCGAGGTGTACAAGGAGGTTAGTTTATTCTATTTTGTGAAGTTGCTAGAAAAAATTCCCCGCGGCTTCCTCGATACGCCCGGTTGGGGAGCTGCACACGCAGACTGGAGTCTCTTCGTATGATACGTCCTGTTCTTATTCAGTCGAGCACAGTACATATCCTGCATGGTAGAAGGCAATCATTAAACAACTTTGCGAATTAATAGGTGGAATGCACTTGTGCCTCACTGCCTGCTCCCGTCGAACTTTCCATTCTCTGTAGGCATCATGCAGAGATTCCTTGCGCAATACGTATCTCCTTCAAGCTGCTAAAGGAGAAGCAGTATTATAGATAACCATATGTTCAAGCAAATAGCCGTTTCCAGAGCTAACTAATAAGAAACGTTTAATCAGCCATTCGAATCTATTAGAGCCACTTACCACTTTGATCATCAGACACAATGCTCTTGAAGAATTCCGCCTCTTACCTGTAAGAAAAAAAAATTAAGCAGCTGGTTACTATAATACTTCATTGCAATCTAAAAAAAACGTTAATCAATAAAATTAACGCCTGTCGTTCTATGTTAGCAGAAGTGTGAAACTTTTTTTATATCACCGACGTCGAAGTTATTATAGTCAGGAAAGGACTGAGGTCAAGGAACGAGAAGGAATTCGAGCATAGCCTTTAGAAAGAACCACATCGGCATTC
Organism: Vandiemenella viatica; assembly: GCA_031002005.1. Lineage (NCBI taxonomy): Eukaryota > Metazoa > Arthropoda > Insecta > Orthoptera > Morabidae > Vandiemenella > Vandiemenella viatica. The sequence goes on from JARYHS010013630.1 coordinate 336,493,064, forward strand.
GCCTAGTGAGACCATGGACAGCCGGACGGAGCTTCGAACCCATGTCCTCCCGAATGGTTAATATGTTTCACACCTGTTATCAAAATAAACTTTTTTGTACATACATTCAATAAACCACAAAAAATTTGTATGTCATAATCTCTCTTGATTACACTCACACCGCTACCAATATCTTTGATGTGGGCTCGGTTTCTATAGTCATCAACTACTCATAATAATTCACACGATTATCTGTTTTTTTTATTCACAAAAAATCCTACTCTAGTAATTGTCTTGTCCTTTTGTCTGTTAAATCATGTCTACTCACTTGATAAGAAATCTAGCACGTTCTTCCATTTACCCCTACATATCCCAACAACATATTGTAACGAGCCGCGCTGTCGCCACGTTACAAGGTGCATTTTTTATTATATATGTAATAATATAAGAGTAATTTACATAAATCTTGGGCGACCACGTGAATAGATTTTTGTGGTAATTTTATAAAGTACGCAAGATTCCAAGTGAGGACTGTAATGAAATGGTGAACTTATACAGTGTATCGTAGCAAAGCGAATATTAAAGAGTTATTGAGCTATGTAGGCTAGAAGCTAATCTTGGTCTTTCCGGATCATGGCGACGGGACGTCGCGGATTTGGGTTTTTGCCGGACCACACACACTGCTCCCTGGGGATGGGTCACTCACCGAGCGGGAAAAGCCTGCCGTCCGAAACCCGAATGTTCTCTCGCCCCGGCGAACTTAGCCGAATATGTCCGACCTCTGTTGGATTCTTTGGCCAAATCACATATCGAGGATATCACGTGACATTAGGTGCCGACCTGAAGGTCCAATCAAAATGAGCGTATAACTCAAAATCCTGGGATTTTTGTTGTATGTGAGCTTCGAGACTACAAATGGGCGGAGCAGGAAGTTTCCTCGTGGACCGAAGAGCGAGGAGCTGGACATTCTAACTTCGATCGCACCAGTCTGAGGTTGACTTGGAAAGTTGACTTCATTCGCTAACTGCAGCTTGCCTTGCTGGAGCGAGCGTATCACCGCAACACAGCCGGTAATGCGATGATGCGCATTGCCAGACCAGAGATGCCTATAGCCGACTTGTGAGATAATCTCACATATCGTGGGTCCGCTACACTCATCACAGACATCAGACGCAGAACTACAATGGTAATTGATTACGACCAAGCCATGTGATTGTGCATTCCGTGAAACAGAACCCGTAAGCGACTTTGAGAGGATAGGTCCATGTTCTCACTTTGTAATTGTAAAACCCCTGAGCTAGCGGCATAATTTGCCAGAACTAGTTATTTTCGAATGATATATTGTTCATTCTGGCGCCCATGATTTTCTTTTTAACTGTAAAGTCACAGTATTATGATGCCTTTGTCTGAGGTAGTCATAACTTGTATTTTTCATTGTTTCCAATTGTCATTATTTCTTGCATTTTGATTCTGAGATATATTTAAAAGTAAATATAATTGTTTGCTTGCTCATGACGGCTAATTGTAACTCTGAGCGTTGCTTTTATGACTTTGCCAATTTGTGTTAATGTTAACGGTAAATTCGCTCGGACTTGTAATCGCCAGTGATAAGAAAATAAATGTCATATTGTGACAATTTTCCTGAATTCCAACTAACGTCGAAATTCTTGCAAAATTAATAAATTTTCACTCCTTCATAAAAATGAAAATTAAAAATCCACAATTATTAATCATAAAGGTATGAAAGATAATTGTAATGTGGTTTGCCCACCAAGGTATCCACCACAATCTAGAAGTCGTTCCACCTCCCACTGAAGCTCTTTCAGTCTTCAACAGTCAATGCTCCTATTCTTTGATATTTGGTAGATGGTAAAGTTTTGGGCTTGTCATTCTTAAGTAGGGAAATTGGTATCTAGATTCGTCCACCAGACTTCTGTTTTCTACATTTTTACTAAAACACACGAGACAAATGCCGACATGATTCCTTCATGCAATCGATGGTGATTTCCTTCCTGTTGCCCACAATTATGTACAAACTGCAATGTCGTTGAAAACAGTAAAGCACTAAAAAAGTCGAATGTTTCTATCAACTCTTCCCTTAGCAGTTTTCATTCGGAGAGCCAATAACAGGGACAGTTCAACTCCGGAGTATTTTATTCAGGAAGAAGCCATCACTGTATAATTTAAAAAGATTAGGCCTACTTGTCCTCTTTTGAACTTAATTGTAACGAGCATGGTGGATGAGCGGCAACTCTCTGGCTTCGCATTCTGGATTACGTGGGTTCGAATCCTCATCCAATCATCTGATTTTTGTTTCCCATGGTATCCCGAAATGCTGGGATGGTTCTTTCAAAAGGCCATAGCCTAATTCCAACCGGTTACTTCTTCTAAGTCCTTCCCTGCCTCTGATGATCTCAACGTCGACGAGGCATAAACAAAAAGTGGACTTAAATGCAGTGTTTTCGTATTAGTTTCTGCGCGGCGAGCCGCGGAGCGGAGTCCACTGTTTAAACTGACGACGTGTTAAGCATTAATTTTTGTTCTAATCTATTACATTCTCACCTATCCCACATGGGATATATATTAAGGTGGTTATAGTACAGAATCTTAATTGCTTGAGGCTCGACTAGCACTAGCCCGATTATTTGCTGTTCTGTAGGCAAAGACACTCTACAAACCCTGTCCTCACGGATGTCCCTTGATGAAATCTCTTTCCCACACTAAGATTTAATAACTCCACAAATTTCAGAATCAAAATTTACCTCGTCCTGTGGGAAATTAAAGATTCGTTCAAGCATGCTGTGAATTTGTATAATATTTTAGAGTATACTAAAGCATTTTATGCATGTTTCACAAGGTTGTGCGAATTCGTTTCCCAACTCCGTCCAAAAATTCATTAAGCGACCCTCATATTTCATGGCAGACTGAGAGCTTTAATTTGTTTGCATTTTATGCGTTCGTTTTACGTGAACATGTTTCAGTACCCGTTTCGACGTTCACCTCATTACTCTGCATTTCACTGTCATGGGTCAGAGGGTGAGTTGATCTGTATTGAATTTCCTCCCAGTTATTACTGTCGCTCGAACCGCGATCGAAAATCCGATTTTAATCGTCTGAATGCGATGCATTATTTACGTAACCTAATCTCTTTCAACTTAGCAAGACAAATAAGAGAACAAATGGAGTATTTTTTTAAAATCAGAATTGAGTCTGTGTATAGGTGCACATTGTTTATAGGGTTCCCTGTAAACTACAATAACAATGCACTTTTTTTAAAAAAAGTTTTAGATATTTTCAGTCATTCTTTTCGTCTTCACAATCCACGTTACTAAAGTGTTCTAAATGCCTCATAACAGTTTCGTACTCAAATTTCTATTTTCTCTATTTGTTACCCGCGCCTCCTCTGAAAAAGTTGGGGATTAGCCTTTCCTGTTAGTCATTTTGTACTTCATATTATTCACTATGAAGTGTGGATAGTTTTATGGCAACAGAACACACGAAATCAGCATGAACGTCTTTCGCAAAAATTTCCCGGACTTCATCGCTCGCTCTGTGTCAGTACACCGTAATTGGACAGAACAAAGGTAAAGATTATTGCAGTGATATCCCCCTCCTCCCTCCTTCATGCCACACTCCAACAAAGATGACAGTCGGCTTCAAGCAGGCATAGCGTGTTAACGTCTATTTGGACAGCAATTATCGGGAAGTCAATGGAAGAAGAATTTCGCAACTCATTTATTCAGCTGAATAAAATACATAATCTGTCATGTGCGAATTGTAAAGGACTTTCTGAAAAGAAATGGGGGGAAATTTAGATACGTTTAGCGCATGTGAAGAAAATCCCATACAATTGAAAATCTCATAAATTAGCAGGACACTATAAGCTTAAACCGGGAGTAATATAGAATATCGCCATTTAACCCGTTGATGGGTGCTAGATGTTTATAAGAAAAGGAAACAAAAACGCGTTGTTTTTTCCAATTTTCTGTCATTTTGTCTTAATCACCAAACACTCACAGAGATCTTACAATAAATCTTACATTTATTAATGTAGCTCATAATTGATTTTAAAATTAGGTTATTATTTTGATGATGATTTATTGCCACATTTGTCGGTAGCACCTCTTTTAGGTTATTAGTTGTAATCACTAACCAGAAATTCTTTGTTTGTGGTGATGTATTTCACGTAAGTAAAAAGATTTTGATACATTTATCTTCTTGATGTTCCAACTCAGTCACAGTGCGAGTCATACTTGTTCGGTTAAATCGATATGAATGGCTTGGAATTTTGAAAGAGGTACGGTAGAAACTTACCCGTCTGGTAATTTTATACTTATTATTATATCATTCAGAATGGTTTCTTTCAGAGACAATATAAGTTTCTTTCTGCCAAAGTATCCACTTTGTCACTGTTTTGATTCCATCGTAGCCCCAGACCCATAAAAATTTTAACTTCTCATTTTCTGAGATGACTGTAAGAATGTCGATTACTGTTTCATTAGTTTATGTTGTTACGTGCATAGTTGTGATGTCGTGTGGCAGACTTCTAGGATGCGGTAATAATAAGACGCTGAATATCGTAGAGTGAGCTGATTGCTTCGTTTAATTCCGTGCCTTCTGCGGTAAAACTAGAGTTTTTCTTTGATAGAGGAACTTTTTCCTGATGCCCGGAGCTAAGAAAAAGTAAGCACGACCCACGCCTCTGTATTTATATTTTGAAAATCTCTTGGTTGTTGGTGTTTACTGAGAAAATCGCGTTCTTGACCTCACAGTTCCAGTGTGGTCGTGTTTGCGCTAAACCCAGACAGTCAAACAGTGTTCCGAAACTGAGAGCGACGCCGATAGGGCGTATTAGCCTGAAGTTTACGTTCTGCAGACTCGTTGAAATAAGAAACGAGGTAGACCCGGATCTATACTTCGGAGAGGCGTTTCTAGAAAATAAATTTGACGCGGCATGATTCAAGCGCAGTTACTTTTTGTTTGTCGGGGAAAAAATTACTGCTGTCATTGCGTTCGATTATGTTACGAGAAACAACAGTTTATCGGATGGCCAACACGCCACGAAAGGCGTCCTTATGTATCGCTAACTATAGACCGCCCGTAAATGTCTACCACTGTTTGCAATTTAGACAGACAGACCAAATTGTCGGCGGTTATACCAGGTAAACATTATTTTCTACAGATAAAATAATTCGTAATCGGAGCCTTCTACGTCTATACTAACGTACCATAAACATAAAATTGTTCAAATATCAAATCCTGGGCACTTACTCCGAAGTCATTAAGCTGATCTTCATGTAGATGAAATCCGACACGGAAATTCGATTTTATTACGGGGTGACTTCAAGATAAACATACTTAAAATTAAATAAATTATTTGTGAGATATATGAAATCCATATTCAGTATAGACGTCAAGATTTCCTCCCTTATACTTTGAGCAATACGTACGTAGATCTAAAGCGCATCACAAACATTGAGTGCTATGGTAGCTCAGTGTCTTTAGAAAGAGCGAGAGAGAGAAAGAGAAATGCTAAAAAAGTACTCATGCTGAAAATATCAAATCGAGGATTCTAATCCAGCTGCGGTCAAAATTTTTTACCGATATGTCAGAACCCTCCGTTTTTCAAATTCTACGTTAAACTGTAAGTTCAGCCGCCATACAATAGACATGTTCAGCAAACAGAAACTCTTGTCACCAAGTCGTGAGACCACACGAATTTACTTCATTTATCGACTTCAGTATACGAATTATACTTTTCGAATCAAAGACTTGTGTTTCATTGGTTAAGGTTGGGTAAGAAACGATAAATATAAGCAAATGAGATCCCAAATTTATATTTTTCGCCCTTTATAAACACATTCACACGAAATCTAGCGACCAGTTTATACATTACTAGTGACGGTGGCCTGAAACGACCTAATTCCCCTTTTTAATCTCTTCAGCTGAATTCAAAACCATACAGATCTTCAATGCTAAACATTGTGTGAACTGTCACGTATCACAAATTCACAACAGATGTTCAATTCTCGCTTGCTTGTTGTGGAAACGAATGCGGAACATGCAACAAAGTACGAAAAATATACAAAATTTGTCTATAGCATTCGAATGCACACTGAGTGCTAATTGATATAGATTACTTGAGAATGAAATTCTCGAAACGAATTTTTCAACATCACACAATTGTTTAAAAAAATGTACAGTCACATTCATGTTAATTTCATGGCGACGCTAACGATGTCACAGACAATGAGAATTCATGCCAAAAGGCCCTCTTCAGTTCCGACAAGCATCTGATACACAAGACGTTTTACATGAATCAACAAAAATAAAAAATCAATTGTGGTCAGATTAAGTGAATTAGTTGCCACGTAACAGAACCTTCTAATCCTACGAAGTTTTATGTGAACGTCTGAATAAAATGTTCAAGAGCAACATGTGAAAACTGAGCTGTGACTCCATGATGTTGAACACCCTGTAGTTGCTCTGCATTAGTGGACTTTCCCAATTCCTCCTGATGTACGTTTGGTATGTTATATGGCCTGAAATATAACCTATAACTTGCGACTGAGGAATTTCGGTTTCTTAACTAAATTAATATGCCCTTTTCCACTGTCCTTTTACTTCTCTGTAGGCGTAGCACAATTTAATGAGACAGCTAAATAAAAACATAGTTTAAAGTTAATCCTTTTACCCAGGTTTAGAATTAACACAAAAAAATATGCAGACATTTTTTTATTTTTTTTTGAGTTCTAGAAGTCGTACAAAAAATTTATGCTACGTCGGTACGTTATTAAAAGACCAGCAGTGTTCAGTGTTCCACATAACTTCACAAGCAAAAGCTCGATCCCTATCGGACCATTGAAAATCGTTCCAGCATCAACATCTTTAAGATTAAAGGAAAGCTAGTTCAGTGTCTAGCCTCGTATAGATCGCGTTTTCAGCGAATGCCCGATGCAAGATGTAATGAAACTCCCGTTGCTAGACGCCGAATATTGTAAAGATGGCCTGACAATGTGAGCAAGGCGATTTTGTCTCAGCTAGACAGCGCGGAAGATTTTCCTTACGAATATTAATGCTGAGATTTCATAATGATTTCTGAAAAATAATTTTTGGCTTAAAACCGGTATCTCTTTTTTAAAGTTTACAATAATTTCATAAACTTGATAAATCATTTAATATTCGTCATTTAGCAACACTTGCAATAATTGAAATTCACTGTTTTGGGTGTACAGTAAGTACTTCCGGCTAGAGGTGTCTAAAAACAAGATTTTTATTGATTAGGTTTCTCATCATGTTGGTTGTCGTTCATGAAATAAAAGCGTGGTCAACATTTCAAGGTTATATATGATCTCATTTTTTATATCACTCTGTACGTTCATCAATCACCCATCTAAAATCACTTGTCTTAACTCAGTGTAAGCGTGAAAAATATAAATCAAGGTTGAAGGCCATGTACATTATAAGCCAGCCGACATTTCCAAGAACGTATTATGCAATTAGTAATAAACAGCACTCCGGTATTGACATCCATTTAAGTCAGACGTCTGCCGTCGTTAGTGTTACTAGCTAACTTCGAAACAGCGTTCGCTGCCAAGGCGATAGTGGCGGTATGGACAGTGAGATAAGGCTGACGCCACATGAGGTCGGGGTTTGTGGCACCACAAACCTTACACAGTAAATATTCCACCGTGGACAACAACAATGCCGTAACGTTATCATAGACAATCATTGATAACTGTAGCGAAGAAAACAGCAATATAAAATTAAAAAATAATTTGCATGAATCAAACACATTAAAGTTATAATATCTTCGATCAACGAACCTCGTTGTATACATCAATTCATTTTCTGTATCTAAAAACAGTAACACCCAATTCTCAATTTCACTAAACTTGTAAGAATTTTTACCTTATTTTCGTCATAAAATTATAAATTTCAGAACGAATAAAGGCAATAATATTCAGGATCATCAATTTTTCGGAATGGTCAACATTATTTAACTCTTGAGCCATTAACAGACAGATTACTGTGGTCAGACGGGTAATTAAAAAGTTCATTAGTTAATCCATTCACGATTATAAGCTATTTTATTTGCTCTTTCTGAAACATCCAATTTACTTGATGCTGATGGTTGCAAATTTGGATTCATATCTATCGTATCTCCCGGACAGTAAGTGACCAAACCTTAAGGCCAGAAAGATGAGTCCTTCATTTGTATTTTCACTGCTTCATACAGGATTGGCTTATAGAACCAATAACTCCGAATTGGCATTCGTTATCATACAGTAAATACCATATGTTGACCAAATCTCATGTGGTTAGTGATATTTGAGTCCTTTCCACAATTAGCCTGATTAACACTAATAATCGGATCCATTTTTTCCTGTTAAACATGCACAATGCTGTGACATTTTGCAATCATTTGGATCTTGCAGCTATTACATATTTCTATCGTGCAATATACTGGTGTCAGACACAATGCTAAGGATGTTACATGTCGACACTAGTAAGCTCGCTCCGCACACGCCACCATGCGCCACGGCAGACGGCTCTATTGCTACGAGCTGTCCCGGCGCGGTACATAATATCACGGGCCTTGGAAAGTCGTCTTAGCCTTTGTGTTTGCATGACTGGTCGCATACAACGCATTTTAGTTGTCGACTACTGTCTCAGTTTAGCATACGGTACGAACCGTGAGGCCATCGTACTAGCCGACCAGCTGTATGCAACAGATAGACCAAAATTTATCTAACAAGCATAACAGTAAAAGAAATACGAGTACAGGCGATGGCCTTATTACACATCTAATCACGCAGGACTTCCTATAGAAAACTAATTTTTCTTTAAGTATGTGATTGCTTTACTCAGATTTGCTGATAAATTCTATACCGCCAAATTAAGTTGGTCAGTTCTCTCTAAAGTTAGTAATAAATAACATGTTAGATATCTTTCAAAAATTTATTCGCAGACATTCAGTTACAAGTTTCAGTTTAAAGTTATTTACAATATTTATAGGTCGGAATCAGAATGAAGGCCAGTATTTGTCTTCGATGAATGTGGAGAGCCGCCAATGAACCGCATTCTGGTTGGAGGCCGCTCCCGCTTCTTCCGTCGAACCGTTCTGCGTCGCTTCCGCCGCCGGTGACCGCTCCTGGTTCTGCGACAGGCGCTCTCCCTGAAACAGCGTGACGTCAGTATGCTCCCCAGTGCGGGTCCACCCCAAACCCGCCCCCTCAGTGGACCCAAACCCCGCCCCAGCCTCCGCGGTGTTCCCGGCTGCCGCGGTGCCGGCCGCGGCGGTGGATCCAGCTGCCTGCGGCGGCAGCATTCACTCCTGCAGTGGGCGCAGCCGCGGCAGGGCACCGCGTGCGGTGACTAGCGGCGGCAGAACCGCGGCGAGCGCTTCTGCGGGGCAGTGGCACGCGGCGGCTGAACCACGGCAAGTACCGCGGTGCGGCGACATGCCGCGGCTGAGTCCCGCTGCGGAATGAACGTTGCGGCCGCACGGCGCCGCGGCGCAGCTCGTCGCTGCGGTGCAGCACCTGTGGCGGCTGAGTCCCCGCGGCAGCCGGCAAACGCAGCAGCCGCAAACACCGCACGGCTCCAGCCGAGGAAGGAACAACTCGCAGGAGGGCTGCAATCCCTGCCCCAAAAGTCTCCAGTGAGGCGACGCGCGCGTCAGGCTGAAGACTCGATTAGGCCGAGGTTCCAACGCGTCTGCTCGCTGTCCCGTCCGAGGCTGGAGTACACTGAGACCGTGTCGGACGCCGACTTATATACCCTATCGACAATGCGGGGGACCATTTCCGCGGCAACACGCAGTTTCAACAAAGAAATCTAGTGGTAACCGTAGATACGCTGTCACAGGATGCGTCAAAATGTGGTATATTGTTCTATAGTCGCACGCAGTATTCTGTTAGTACCACAAGTTTAAACGGTCCACGTCAGAGATAATTTTAAAGATATTTTAGCATTGATCCCAGAGACCAGAATCTTACGATTGATATCAGCATTATGAGTAGAGGAACCGCGTTGTATCTAAATTGAAGTGAAGGATTTCAACGGCGTCGCTGAATCTCAAAAGTCTCACTTTTCAAGAGAAACAAGACTTCCAACATCCAAGGTGGTCACGGATATGTTAAGGGCATGTTGGAATCATCGTTAAAGTGTGAGTGAATTTGGCTGTCACATCAATATGTAAGTGGACGTTCCCATATTATATTCCATTTTTATTTTATTTTTTAAGAAACAGATAGGAACCGGTTCTGTACCCGTCATATCTCCTTTTTTGGGGAGCAAGGAGCGCGTAGGCATTCGACCGTAGTGTTTTGAAGAAACCATCGCAGAAATCGCTAGGATTTATTTTTAGAAACCACGAAAAATCGAAATCTGGATGGCCCAATGGGGATTTGAACCTGTGTCCTGCAGAATTCCAGGTCTTAGCACAACGCTCATTTCATCTAATTGACTAATCGTGTAGTCGGTAAATGCCACCGCATTCCGACGTTATTGGCGTTAGTGTAGGTCGTTGTTTTTTTATTGTTGAGCTTTTAGTTTATTTATTGGAAATTATTCAGATCTATTACGAGTCTCAAAATAACAGAAAAAAAAAAGTCAACACCGTTAGCAATAGAGGAGGTGAATTTTGATGCAAGGCTGGGAGCTTTCCAAGCTATAAATTGCATCAATCAAACACGAATGAGGATGCAATATAATATTCTTCTATGCATTTCAGCGAATCGAGCAAGGCAGCGAATGCTCCCTTGTATGGCATAATGGCAACCAAATGCAACAGAACTTATCAGCCGTAGCAGCAGACGATGCCTGATAATCAACATCTGCATAATGGAGTTCGAGTCTCCCCCTAGCAGTTTTGTTTGCATATTTTGAATTGAATTACGATGGAGCACATGCTCCGCCGGCAACTTCCTTATTATTATTTTTTATTATTATCTTATATACTATCAGTGTACTGAGTATGGCCGTATTTCTTACAAGAAAGTAGGAGTTGATTTATGTCCCCCTCTGGTTGTTCGACGCAGACTTATACGATTTAAGTGGCAGGGAAAGTTGCCGTGATGAAATCGGCTTCTAAGAATATTCGTTAAATGACGTCTGTTAACTCTCCAATTATTGAACCAAGGTTTGGGGGATGCATGGTTGAATGCGGCTGTAAAAAACTCCTTTCTGGTGCATCGAATTGTTCTAATCCGTTTTTTATTTATTGCTCGCTCCCTGCTTAATATCTTGGAGGAACGCGGATGGCGGAGTGGTAGATCTATTCTTTGTTCTTTTAGGGTGGCTTCTTTAACTAGTCTGTATACATATCCATTGTATTTGATATCTTTATGTGAGGGTATCCATATTAGGATTGTTTTGATACCTAGTTTATTGTTAAGGTGTATTTCGTGTAATATTTTTATTTTCAGGGGCGCCATTCTATAGTTCCACTTCGGATCTGTTAAGCTCCTTATAAGGAGTCGACTATTACTTGTGTTACCACTTCCTTTGGTTCCCCAGTGCCGCTGTATCTCATTGGTTCTACTATCACTTCCGCTTCAGCTAAATATATTGGAGTTTGCGGTGGTAAGGATTATAAAAATCGATGTTGTGTTTTGGAGCAATTTAGTGCGCTGCCAACTAAATCCCTTGAGTTATTTTTGGATTCATCCGTGTATATGTGTACTGAGTTTGGGTGTGAGTTGGCTAGCAGGGCGTTCAACGTATATTTGGCATAACTTCCATTAGTATGTTCCAAGAACCGTACTTGTATGTCTAAGAATCAGAGGTGGTAAGGTGCTTGAAATATCTGATAGATGAGGAACTTCGGTATGTTGATGCCCCTTTCCTCCCATATGGTATTCATGTTAAGTAGGGGAGGGTTGTTTTGGGAATATGTGTGTTGATTTACGTTCTTGTTCTTCCAGTAATTAAGATGACTTAACCGTTCCTTCAGTGGATGTGTAGTGATGTCCACTATGAATTTCTCCGTGAGCTGTATTCTCCTTATGTAAAGCGGCTTCTAACAGTAATACGTTATTTGGTGTAGATCGTAGTACTGCTAAACATGTTCTAAGGCAGTGATGCTGCAAAGAGTCAAGTTTCCACATTGAGTCTTTTACGACGTTTGTGTAGAAGACGCTACCGTAATCTATTATAGATGTAATCATTGATTTGTATAGGAGTAGAAGTGAGTTGGGGTGAGATACCCCATTTGATCCCGCCACCGCTTTTAGAATGTTGAGTCGCTTGTCCAATTTGGCTAGTATTTACTGAAAATTATGTTCTCTCCAAGTGAGTCGGGAGCCTAGCATCATTTCCAAAAAACGGCTCTGTTTATTCACTGAAAATGAATAAGGTCCTACTAGTAGCCTGGATTCTTAGGGGACTTTAAGTTTTGAGAGTATCACCACTTATGATTTATCATTGCAGATGTCTAATCGTAATGAAAGTACGTGTTGAACGTCCATATCGCTTCGTTCAACTTTTCGAGATCATCATTTGTTGTTGAGCTCCTAGTGTATATTGCGATATCATCCGCAATTTGGAGGGTTGATACTCTTGGGGAAAAAGATATTATATAAGTCGTGACTGTATATTAGATACAGAAGTGGGCTAAATATCGTGCCTTGTCCGAGTCCATTGTAAACCCAACGGGGGCCCTACCAGTTCACCTGAAATTAAGATGTATATAACCCTTTCGGATATGTGCTAATGAATCCCTGGTACAAACTAACGTGGAATTTCCAAGCTGGAGAGTTTTTGCATCAAGATGTTAATTACTTGTCATAAGCTGATGAGATAACTAATAATTTTTCCCCAGGATTTGTTTCCGTGTAAATGTAATGTTGATATTTGTAGTTACTAATACTATGTTATCAAGTGTGGTTTTTCCTTTCCTAAATCCAAATTATGATGTCTGTAGTAAGTTATTTCTTTCCATCCACTATTCTAAGCTTTCTTTTACCATATGCTCTAATTTTTTGAACACACATGGTATCAGGGAGATAGGTCTGTAAGACCCTGGATAATTGGGATCTTTTTTGGGTTTCTATATATGTATAATAGTCTTCTTTCTCTACTCTTTGGGGGTAGGGAGCTTCATTCAAATTACGTTGAATTTTTTGTTAAAAAAGCTGAAGGGCAAGGCAGGCAAGTTATGTAACATCGAGGCCATGTGTCGTGTCTGAGGATCACTTGATACTTTGTTGAACCTCTCTTAATGTGAATGGAGCGCAGAGTTCGTGTTCAACTTGTTGTTCCGGGTTAAGATAATATTTATAGTTTTTATGATTGACACTATCAGGAGCTATCTCTTTGTGAAAGCCTCTAAGCGTAAGTTATCTAGTTTCATACTTGCAGGGGAAGCTTTCCTGTTCTTTAAGCATCTTTTTTGGTGCCAAATACAGTTCATGATTGTTTCTTCTCTAAGTTTTAACAGTATTTTATCCAACAAACACGTTTCTGTGTTCGCAATGTTCGTTTGGTCCTTGAACCAGTTTATTTGTAGGCAAAATAATGTTCTACTGTTGGTTCCTTCGGTATTTGTTTGTAGGCTAAATAATGTTCTACTGTTGGTTCATTTCGGTAGTTTCTAAGCGCTAATCTTCTTTCGGCCACTGCTTTGGAGCACTCTATATTCCACCAAATTGTTCGGGGAATCGTTAGAAAATTTTCGTCGTCCTGTAAGAGGAACTGATTTATCAATTGCTGTTGTAATTGCTTGTATCAGTGTTTGTAGGCTACCGTGTCAGACTTTTCAGTGGGGATACTTTTAAATGTGTCCTTTAAGTATCGTTTGTATAGACCACAATGCACGTTACAGATGTCGTTTGTATAGTCCGCAATCCACGTTACAGATGTTCCAGTGGGATGCGCCTGCAACTCGAAGTTAGTGTTGCAATCTGTAGTGAGTTTAATAGGTAAATGATCAGATCCTAAAATGTCCTTTAGAGTTAGGTCGATAGCCGACCGGTTCCCCCATATCCTTTGGATTAACGTAGGAGATCCGTTGTTCATTATAACGAGAGATTTGTCTTCTGTCATTTAGATTAAAGCATATATTGGAGTCACCATGCTGACAGCCCCAGCTCCCCCCCCCCCCTGTTAGATAAGAAGGTGTAACTCTTAGAAGAGGTTATCACTGTATGTTCGGCAAACTCTAGTTCGCAGGGGCAGAAATACGATTGAAATTCAAGGTTCTCAAGTCTTTGTCGGATATATATTACTTGGAAATGTAGATTTGCGAAATTTAACATTTCAGTTTCGTGGGGGATGTGGTGTCTAATCAACATTGCAACTACTCCCTTTCCATCAGGTCGATCGTCTCTATATGTTTGGTAATACTTGAGGTCGACATCTTTCTGAGATTTGAACCATGTTTCAGATAATAGTGCAATATCGATTTTGCTATTACAAAGTGCAATATTCTGACTTTCTCTATTAGAATACACTATTCTTCCGCTCCACTGAAGAAGGTTAAATTGTGTAATGTGTGTGGGAGACTTGTTAGGCCTTGCATTACCTGTATAGGGTTCATGGATTTGACGATTTAGTAATCTGCTGAAGTGGATTCCTTACTTGCGTTGGGTCTACCGTGCCATTGGTTCTGATGAGTTCAATAATAGATATTACTAATGTCATTAGTTTTTCTACCATTGGGGTTCCAGGCATTAGGGGCTGGTGCCCCTATGGCTGGTTATAATTTTTTAATAATAATAATAAGTCCGTGTGGTCTAATGACCTGGTGACAGGGTTTCTACTGGCTGCGCATTCCCCCCCTGTCGTAGCCTCCTTAACCTAACCCGGCGATCCTACCGGATACAGGGGACCTACAGTTTAACGTGGAATCCGAACCACGGGAGCGTTCTGGTGTATTTCACGTTACACAGCAAGCTGTGCCAGAGGTGAAGATCAGGTTAAGTGTCTATGAAAATCCCCACCGAGAAAGAGATTCGAACCAGGATCTTTCGATCTCCAGTCAGACGCCTTGACCACTGAATCGCCAGATCGCTAGTTTTGTAATGTATCTTGCTGAGTTATTGTAACATACAAGTAACGCAATTAAGAGTATTCGACAGTGCATTTGTTTCAAATGATATATAAATGGGATTGAAAAGTGAGGTTTCAATTTCACTGACAAACAAACAAAATTTCAGACCTAGCAACCCGGAGGATCTGGCACCACCATCCAGATTTCAATTTTTTATGTTTTCCCAAAATTACATTTTATGTATAACCATGTACATTGTTTCTACAGAAACTCTGTTATCTTCTTAAAGTGCCTTAATATTCTTAGGTCAGCAGAAAGGTATATAAGAACTTTATGAGCAATACAAAGTCGCCACAGAAATGTACGATTTATTTCCTGCAATTGACATTATACTCCTGAATATGATGTGGAATAATATAATCGTGGAGAATGGCTCAGTGCAGGAAGTCATTCTTTAAATAATACTACTGGTCATCAAATAGAAGTCAAGCAACCATTTTGCTTTGTGAAATATTAAGCACAATAGTTTCAGCAGTTCATAAAATAACGAATGGACAAATAAAGTAAACTTAAAGACATGGGCTTAATTTATCAATACATATTACATTCTCTAGCCGCGAACATTTTGAGAAACCAGCAATTCATCTGTTATTTGTTATTGTTTGTGTTATTACATTGAAACTCAGATCGTGATTTGCTTTTGACACAACTATGTTTTTTGTAACACTAAGGATACCAGGAATTTACAATTAGACAATTTTAGTACAGCGAAGTGATGTTCTGAATCGTTCAAATGTATATCCGCCTATACGGATCATTTGTGTCTAGAACCGCGAATACGGATCTCAACTTTCTCAACTTGGACCGACAGTCAAAAAGTCCTCAATTACGATTTATTATCGACGAACGTCCAGCTTACGTATTTTGACCTTGCGCTGTGTGTGTTTATGTTTATAGTTTAATATGACATAGGATAGCGTAGATTATATACGTTTGTGGTTTTTGAAAGTTGTAAGTTAAATTAGTATAAAAACAATGTCTACAAAAAAGTATATAAATATTTTACGATAGTAAATGACGAATCTGCTAAATACAAAATCTGTGAAGGAATGTATTCCCATAAAGGTACAACTTAGTTAAAAAATCACCTTCAGATAAAACACCCACAAGAATATGAGTTATTCTTAAAAGAAGACACCGCCAAAAAGATTGCCGACGAAAACATTCAGGAGGCAACGGTAAAATTAGAATTATTATAAAAAAACATAAATAAATAAAAAACATGTGTGCGTGGAGACTTTCCCGGCGTACTGAAGCAATGTAGTCTTCACGGGTGTGCAGCCGGATGGTGTTTTGAAAACACGACGTTTCGACAACCAGCTCGGTTGTCTTCATCAGGTTTCCGGTGTCTACAGGCTGACGAAAGCTGGCAGTCACCGCGTAAACTGCCAGCTTTCGTCAGCCTGTATACACCGGAAACCTGATGAAGACAACCGAGCTGGTTGTCGAAACGTCGTGTTTTCAAAACACCATCCGGCTGCACACCCGTGAAGACTACATTGAATAAAAAACATTTTATAACGAATACATCGAAATAGTCAAAATGTGGGATAATACAAAATAAAAATTAACTATTTAATTGCAGAAATGATAGCTTCATCTGATTTACCTTTTCAACACGTAGAAGATTTTGGGTTCCGACGATTGATGGATCATGTAGCAAATTATGTTCTAAAAGGCGGGAAATATTTTACGGAACTTTTTTGCAGCGAACTTGTCGAAGGATTTTGAGAAATTTTCCTTCACATCAGATATCTGGTTGGATTTTTGTTCAGGTGTTTCATTATTATCCTTATAATTACAAAAGATTTTATAAGAAAAAATATCGTTTTCAAAGCGGAGATTCTTGAAGAACGTCACACGGGAGATTACATTTCGGCAATACTTCATAGTATGGTTGAAGGGTGGGGAATCCCGAAACAATGTGCACTGCATGGTAAATGTTGGGGGATCCAACATTTGCGTGCCAGCACTTTATCTGACGTAGATGATATTGAATGTTCAATCAACAGCTGCATCTGGTTATTAGAAAAATTGTTGGAAAAACTTGATGCAATCTCCATATTACTTACAAAATCCAGAAAAAATGCAGAATATTTCAACAACTCTACAGTGTCAAAGCAAGAATTAGAATTTTGACTCAATCAAAAAGATTTAAAATTTTTGCAAGGTTCGCCGACACATTGGAATTCCAGCTACTATATGTTGGAATGGTTTGATTGCATTACGGATTCGCTGTCGCTTTATACAATAAATAATAAAACAGATCAACTTGATGGCGATGAGTGGATCTTAATTCATGAATTAGTGAGAGTACTGAAGCCTTTGTAGGATACCACAAGAAAATTGAGCGCACAAAACACCAGTTTATCTGACGTTATTCATCTAGTACGAGCATTAAATAAATTGTATGATGAGATGCAAATTATTGCGGTAGTGGGGAAACTCCCGAGGTCAGCACGCCCACCGTTCTTGAGTTTTTGCCTTCTTTGAAGAATTAATTAAATTATCGTTGATCTGAAATCGACAAAAATATATTGTTCCAAATACAGCAACGTTTTTAGTACCACGCTACAAAAGTAAATTCTTCAGTGACTTTTTCATCAATGATATAAAACAGATAGCTATTACGTACAGTTTCAGAAACAGAAGTAAATCTCACAACAACTACAATTAGTACAGAAAAACCAAATGCTGTATGAAAAGCACACTTCAACAATTTAGAAGACTCTATGGCCAATATGTTAGATAGTGACGATGATAATGAGGAAACTGAAAACCAATTACCGCTTACTATTGATAATTTGCTAGCAAAATATGTCAAAAAAGAATATCAAGAGAACAAGATCTGTTAAAGTATTGACAGATTAACAGTAAAAAAGCTGGTGGTCTATAACACATGGCTCTCGCACATGTTTATCATCACCTGCAACAAACGTTCCAAGTGAGCAGTTTTTCAGCAGGAATTATTTACGATCCTCATAATGATTGACTTTTCGGGACAAAGGTGCCAAGTTAGTGTTTTTGAAGTACAGTTTACCAAACTTAATTTTAAATGTAACTTTTTTTTAAGTTTCTGTAAAAGTGATTATTTTGTCTGATGTAAACACTTTAGCAATGCCTTAATTATAATTTAAATTAGCAAATCACAAAGATTAGATGTCTCATCTCACTATAAAAATAGTTAAAGTAATACCTTAAAACTTACTATAGTGGTAAGTTATCAGTTACTTGTGGTAACCCGGTAAAATAAATGTTTAAATAATTTTTTTAATATGAATGTGCCAGATATGAGATTTTAAGAAATATAAAGTAATTGGAATTGAATTTCAATGCTACCTATCTTTAAAATTTTATATACATGCTTAGTGAAATTCTTTACAAAAGATCCTTTAGAGACCCGCTAAAAAATTAACAGATACAGATCTTTTTCCCGCCTCAGATATCCGCGGATACGGATATCAAGCACATCACTAGTAAAGAGAAAATTTATACATAATATAATGGGAGATGTGATATATGTCATAATAGTAACAACTAACGAGAAAGTAAAAAGTAGATGAAGAAGTATGTTTTATGATTAGCAACCAAAGACCAACAGTTGGTAATAAGAAACATATCACGTACTGCTGAGTTGAGTCTGCACCGAGCGTGGTGGGTGAGCGGTTAACGCTCTGACCTTAAATTCTGAAGGACGTCCGTTCGAATCCCTTCCGGGCATCCAGATTTGGGTTTTCCATGGTTTCAACAAATCACCCCAGGCAAATGTCGAGACGCATTCTTCCAGTTCCTTGTCCCCAGTCCCATCCCACCTCTAATGACCTCGACGTCGACGAGGCGTTAATCAATAAGTAAAAAAAAAAAAAGTAAAATAGCTGAGTGTGAAATGTAGTGTCTGGTATCAGAAGACGATGAAGGAAGCTGCGCGTGCGCGTCGGGTTAACCCACGTTGAAAGAACAAGGGAACAGCTTGGTCTCCATTCAAAGGCCGAATCCCCGTCCTGGCATCCAGATATAGGTTTTCCATGGTTTCCTCAAATCACTCCAGAGGAATGCCAGGATGGTTCCTTCAAGAGATTATTGCCGAATTCCTTCCCGTTCATTTCCCCTAATCCATTGCTGCCTCTAATGACATCGACGGGGCGTAAAGGCATAAAAAAAAACAAAAAAAAAACATTATCACAACAAATATAGCAGTTACTCAACGTGTATCCCTCGTTTCAAGTTCGATTACGTATCGATTGGAATAGTAGGTCCCAGTAACAATTTGGTTGTTGGGCATTGTTTCGTTAGTGCTTCTTATGTTTACCAACAACTGTTTTGTTTTACGTTTGTTCATCAGATGTTTTTGCCCAAGTATCCTCACTGGCTGTAAATGTACGCGGTGTTTGGACATTTGCAAATCCGTATAAGTCACAAATCATTGTACAGATACACTGTACTAACAAACATAGTAACTGTCACTTATCGGTCCGGAACAGCTCGTTCTGCACAAATATGAACTCGTATCTAATGCTTATGTTCAACCTTCTGATTCTTCTACTTCCTTAAGAACTTTCATCTATGACTTTTACTTTGCTTTCTTTAATATAGCTCACGCATAATCACAGTCAGCTGGTTTCTGTGTCTGGTTTGATTACTTATACAGTGGTCCCAAACGAATTTTGTTACTTTTATTATTGTATCTATGTTGACTGTATTTTCAAATATCTCTTTTTTGAGTGTTTGCATCATTTATTGTGATTTACTTATTATTTATGAGATGTGTGAGATTATCTGAGTCAGTTTGCATTTGTCGTGGCCGTTGTTATTGTTTTGTTTGTTAAACTCGCAAATTCATTGAGCATTATCTTCCCTATTGCTATGGCTTTGTGAATGTTGTGACTTTTTTTGAACTGTTCGTAACTATCTAATGTGGTTGTTTACTTCGGTATTGCCATGTATTTCCGTATGATGGTTGATGTTTGGTTGATGTCTAAGAAGAGTTCAGAAAATACTGAGTGGTTTCTACATGTTATTGCTCTGGTGTCTTCTTTGTTTCTGGTGCTGATATTCCTTGATATCTGGCCACCTTAAGTTTATAGCACAATACTACTGCAAAAACTTTCCGCCACTACAGCCTATGACGTCACACTGTGCCGCGGATAAGATAACACTTCGTTCACAATTAAAAATTTCACTAGCGGGCGGGTTCAAACTGAATGCACTAATTCCTTTAAAAATAATCATATATTGTATGAATTGGCATTATTAATATTTATTTATTCCACAGTACCTACCAAAAATACCGATTCCCAATAAATTAAAACCGTGTTACATACCTGGACAGAAAAGAATTGAGAAATATAAAAGTTAAAATTTGTGCAATATAGCTGTACAATAATTTTTACCGTTTGAGTCCAGGCTGCATTTGAACCTAATCATAGCAGCTTTTTTTAAGCGGTATTCTGTTTTTTCAGGTATTGTGATATGAAAGTAATGAGCATTTTTCGCTGTAGCTACATTGTTTCTTTAGAATACTTCTAAAATATTTTCATAGGAAACATCGGCAAATATTTTTAATAAAAATTAATTTATCCCAAATATCAGAAATCGCTTTCTACCAGTGTTGTTCGTATGGTTTTACGGAATTAAATCCATCCGCTTAATTCTATATCGTGATACCTGAAGTTAAAAACACCAATAAAGCAAGCGGTTGTGGTTAGGTCGAAATGCTACCGGGGCCAGAGTGGTAAAAATTACTATACAACAATATTATATAAATTTTCGTCTTAAAGGAATTAGTGCAGTCAACATGTCCTTGCTCGAGGAAACGTCTACTCTCCGTGTAGCTTCTGTTGCTGACATTTGTAGTTGCGCAAGCGTTGCATACCTCACACCCGGAAACAGAGTGATAGCAGTGGCGGAAACTGTTCGTAGGGTTATTTTCCATGTGGCGGAAAGTTGTTGTAGCGGTATCGCTATCTACACTTACATCGTCTGGCTAACACGCTATTAGGAAATCAGTATGTATATACAATATTCTTGAGGGTTGTTACTGGTCACATTCAGTGCTGATATGTAGGATGCTTCCAAACTGTATTGTTTCTCATGAATGTTATTTGTGTTCCTTGATTCTGCAATATACTGCTTCTGCTTATTCGGTGTGTGTGTTATAGATGTAGCTCATTGTATTCGTTGTATTCCATTGGTTTTATTTTGCTTCTGGATTCTGGTGTATGTCACGTTGCTGTGCAATCTGTATTTCTTGTTCACTTAATTGAGTATCAGACAGCTTGATGAGTTTAGGTTGAGAATTGTGACTCGTTACAAACTGTTTATTTCTCTGTTGGCTGTATGTTTTTAAATATGTCATTGTTGTAAATTTGTTTCAATCTGATTGTATCTGTAATCGCTGTCTCGATTGTGTTTGTCGTTATGTTGGCGGTAGAGTTCTCTTTTTCAAATTTTTTAAAGCTGTGCCAATACTCTAATACAAAACGCATCGTTAGTGAGGTCAATGCGGCATCTTGATGGTGTTCGGCGTCAGGTTACCTGGTTAGATATATGGTGGTGCACAACTCCAGTCAACAGATAGTGCGTACCCATGTATAGGGCTAAATCCTAAACCTATCCACAAAAAGTGTGTGGAGCGAAAGCCTACGACACGGTTGGTGGTACTTCTTCCATCAGGTGGGGATGCTCGACTTGGCTACCCCAGGGCATGACTTTTGGAAGCCTTTATACCCGCAATTCAAACGTCACGATATACTGGACTACAGTCTCTCAGTCACATACACACATGCAACACTTAACAACACGGAGGAAATAAATTGGCAATCCTATCACTAGTATGCCTCCTACATAAGACTCAGATATGTCCTAAGGCAAATATCACACTTATGAGCCTACTAAAACACAGCGGCAGATCGTACTGCAACGCAACTGCCACATATGTAAAAAAAAAAAAAAAACAGAAATGTGTTGTTTGAGAGATACGTACCATTCAAAACTACGCTTGCCCGAGAAGTTCTTGAATATGGAAATTACGAATATGTATTGGAGAAAAAAATGTATAATTTATCGAGTAATTTAGCACCTAACTGCAAGTGAGTGAATGCGTTACTTCTTTTCTTTCACAAAGCCACGTCAAAGACAAAAGGAAATTCCAGATTTACATACTCGAATAAAATATTTTGCAAAATACCAGTAAATAAAAATTAGGCCATACTGGAATCTTAATCATCTACTTGATCTTCGAATAGTTCCCTCCAGACACAAACATCGGTATCAGTGCTTCGTAATGTGTGCAATGCGTGCTGCAATATTGTAACGTTGGGTGTGTTTACCAACTCCAGCGTCACTCCTCTCTGCAGAGAAAACTATTCTTCCTTTCAACTTCCAAGTCACATAGAGCTTAGAAATGATGTTTGCGTCATCTTTTCCCTAGCTATTTCATTTCCCTAAAGACTACCAAGCACCACTTCTCTTTACTCAGGATTCGTGGCATGAATTTTGGGTCAATCTTCCACATGCTCACTTTCTTCTCTAAAAAAATGAAATGACACTTGCCGTAAGATATTTCCGATTAATAACAGGCGTTACGAATGATTTGCCTACGATAATGCAAGATCACAGTGTTTAGAGGTAGTCGTGAATAATCTTCGATAACAATTTATACTTGGCGGTTTAAAGTGCCAGAACAAGTAATAAATTTGTGTTTTAACCAAATTCTTGCTTTAATCTTGGTTGCTTTTAAGCTGCGTGATTTTTTTAACCAGGATTCCACTGCTCATACCAAGGACAGGCAATAGAGAAAACTCCTTTTTTTGCTTTACACTTTATCGACGTCGAGATCATTAGAGTCACTAAGAGATTGGGGGCAAGGAACAGGAAGGAATTCGACCACGGACTTTTGAAGAAACCTTCCTGGCATTCATTTGGAATGAAAACCAGGAAAATAGAATCCTGGATGGCCGAACGGGTATTCGAATTCGCGTCCTTCCTAATGTGAGGGCACTGTTACCGCTCACCCACCATGACAGTTGAAATTCCATCACTAACTACAGAGGCGTCAACTTAAGCACCACTTTGCAATCATATTAATATTGGATGCAAGCTGCGGTAACCGGTAAAAGTTTGATCTACTGTGAACCAAATAAAAGCATAGTATCGTTTCTTTTTTATCATTACTTCACGTGTGGTTGAGGTCGAACTCATTAGAAAAAAAGGGATTGAGTATAACTAAAGGGAAGGAATGGAATTAAGTCGTTTTAAAGGAACCATCCGGGCACTCCAAAGTAGTGGTAATTCACGACAACCGAAATCTTTATGGACGAAGGGGACTTTCAACCCGTGTCCTCCAGAATTCCAGGCGTTAACCGCTCACCCACGAAGCTCGGTGAGCAATTCCTGGAACTTTGGGTATCACCACTTATATACGCATTAATCGTTTCCAGTTGACTTCGATGAGAATAGATTTCGGTAGGATATAGCTTGATTTCTGTTTCAATATGTTAGTATTGTCACAATTAGTCCCAGTCATTGTTCAGTATAATCAAATACTTTTATTTTATATTTTTATACTCACTTTTTAATTTAATTCACCATTTATATTTAGGTAATTGCAGTTACTGCAGTTTGAAATAGTACGATTATGTGGTTTTGTCCTTTCACTATCCATCCACCAGAAATTTTTAACACTGCCAGAAATAATCATTTCTCGGAGTCTGAAGCGCGAAAGTTAAGAAGTAATTTGCGTCGTGTTCGCGGCTCGGAACTGATGAGTTCCACAGAACTCCCGCCACTAACGTCTGTTCCAAATTAAGATCGTAATTTGACTGGGCAAGAAAATATTGAGTTAGTGTTCCCCCTATTTGTAATAAAACAAGTTCCTTCGTATTTCAACGCTGCTGACATTAAATTTACCAAGGAACGTATGGTTGTTGGAACTGCTGCGGCGGAATCATTCATTGCTGAGAATACTTGGCGTAGTTTACAGGAATTGAGAGAACTAAAAGATGCCTACAAGGCAGGGCACAATTGGCCCTTCATTTGGCTTATATTCTGTACCACGAGTATGACATTAACTTACGAAGAATTTTGATAGTACAGTGAAAATAATTCAGCCCCTATTCTGACTTAATCATTTACAGAGATATTTCGCTCTGAGTGTTCCGTCTCAATTTTTTTTTAATTATTTAAAATGCCTTTGGCGGGACTTGAAAATACTATTAAAAAAAAAAAAAAAAAAAAAGTGGCTTATTTTATTACTGGTTCAAAAAAAACTCCCTGTCGACTGATTAAAATATAAATTAAAGAATCGAAATTGCTATTTTCTTATTTCTAGAGAACCATAAATTTCAGTACAATAGCTAAATTTATTCTGTAATCTTTAGGAGGCTTCATATCACTCTAATTATTTTTTCACTCAACCCTCTACTAAACACTCTACAAATCTTTCGATCGATGATTTTCCTAATTTTGCGTTATGATCGTATTTGGGCAGAAAGAATTACAAATTTCTAAGTCAGAGTTTTCAGAAGTTAAGGGGTTTTACGGAAGGAACATTTGGAACCTTTAAAAAGGATATGTTCTCGTAGTATCAGACAATTGAGTGGATGCGCGAGTGAGTTCGTTTGATTATGATTACAGTCAGATTTTTAGGGTAATGTGACAATATCACACTCCAACAATCATTTTCATATTATTATTGCTATTGGCGAATTCTCCCAATAAATGGAAGACGTTAAGCAAATGACCCAATCAAGTTTTTTTTTAGTTCTTCTTGTTGTTCCAGTAGGCTATCGTTTTTCCGAGAAAGCTTGTTTGCGTTCTTCCGACCACTTTGGTCGGTATTGTTTCCGTTTTGGTTGCTCAGTTGTAACTTTCCATTTGTCTACTTTGTGTCTGAAGGTGTCTCTTTCTAAGATGTCTCTTGCTCCTATGATTGCACTTTTAAGATACTTCCGAATTTCATTCAGCCAAGGTGTTTGATTTCTAAGTGAAGTTACATAATCTATTATAATTTATAATCTATAATTTTCATGTTATTATTATTTTCCTTAATTAATGTATGTGTGTATGAGTAATTATATTGATGTATCTAAATTAATCTGTGTAACTTGTTTTTTACTTATGGCTTTACGCCTCGTCAATGTCGAGGACATTAGAGGCGGGATGGGAATGGGGACAAGGAACGGGTAGGAATTCGGCAATGGTCTTTTAAAGGAAGCGTCCCGACATTCACCTGGAGTGATTTGGGGAAACCATGGAAAACTCAAATCTGGATGCCCGGACGGGGATTCGCTCCCGAATGCGATACCAGAGCGCTAACCGCTCACCCACCACGCTCGGTATCTGTGTATCGTAGGATTTCCAATGCCGTAGTACGTATAG
The DNA here is from genome assembly GCA_031002005.1 of Vandiemenella viatica. Taxonomy (NCBI): domain Eukaryota; kingdom Metazoa; phylum Arthropoda; class Insecta; order Orthoptera; family Morabidae; genus Vandiemenella; species Vandiemenella viatica. The sequence continues at coordinate 336,518,475 of JARYHS010013630.1, forward strand.
CCTTTGGGGGTAGCATAAGTGTAGAAGGACTATTGTTAGCACGTGTTAAGAATCTTTGGTGGCTATTGGCTTATTGGCTGAGAGAGCACAGAGTAGTGTGTTGGAGCCAGATTGTCATAACACACGGGCACTTTGAAGTTTCGAGGTATGGAGGCTGTAATACATTTTTAAATTGTGTTTTAGTTATTTCAGGAAGTGTTGTTACGAATATTTAGATATTAATTTGGCTAACAGATTCCGTGAAAAATAAATCTAGTGATTCTTTTGGAAACAGTGATTATCAATTAATCATAACAAGAGATCCCACCATTTATTACGGATTAAATTAATTAAAAGCATTTTAACTTAAAAACTGCACCAATTTAAATGTGTTCGTTATGAGATGGTCCTTCTCATTTATAACACGCTGTATTACCGTTAGTGTGGAAAAGTTGTTAAACCAACTAATTCTCCAGGAGCTGACCTGGTGATTATCGTCAGCTAATTAACCACACTGATTATAAGGAAAGCTCAGAGTACCAGCAATCTTTGCAGTACATAAGTAATTGACGTAGTACCAAGGATAAGAGATATTGCTATAGTCGAATTGATGTTACTGAAAACCATGTTCGCGTAACAAAACCAGTCAGTATTCAATGAAGATTTGTATTGGCGCGCTATATGTTTGCAGATGGGCACAGAGAAGGCCGATAATAACCCCGGCAAGTCCCCTCAGTACAGGTAAAACAGGACATCTAAGATTTAATATTACTACATAATTATCATTAGTATTCACGTTCGAATAATACCCTACAGTAACCCAGTTCAGGTACGTATCTGTGCAATCAGCCATCCGCTGCCAACTTCCTTTAAAGTAACACTAAGTAATTATAAACCTAAGCAAGTAGTCTAAATGATATGGCGTATGATCGTACATTATGTAGTTGAAATTTGTTTCTTAGTGTTTAGTAGGATTCGGTGGCATTTCTTCAGATTATAATTTTACACTGATCTTTAGTTCTGATTTCTCTCGGGCTTATCACCATTTGCGATAATTATAGAAAATTCTGCTATAGTGGATAGAAGCATATATCCCAATCTGTCTGCCTGTCGCATACGCTTGTAACAGAGTTTGTTGTGTTATTGTTTTAATGCTGTTTGTAGCGTGATTTATTTAAATGATTATCAGAATCAGCAGGTCCTACCGTAAGTCAGATGCACTTGTCAGAACATCAAGTCGAGCCATCTGGGAATCCCAGGGTTCAATACCTGCAGAGTTAAAGTTTGTGACAAACTGTTATGTACCACATACCGATATTATTATCAATGATTTGTGATTGAAAGAAGCTATAGGAAGATAAGGAAAATTTCAGATAATTAATCCGTAAGCAAAACTGAATGGTAGAATTGAAACAGTAATTGTTTAACCATGGCTAATCCCGTATGGAATAACAGAAGCCAATATGTTTTCGCTGTTGTGAAGTTATTTGTCGATTGGAATATTCATGCTTAGATCGGATTGTACCAACAACTGTGACTCATACCCAAGACTTTTTAAGGAACGTGTTTCATTGTCTTAGGCTAGTTTCCAAGTCTCGTCAAAGTATCAGCAGATCAAGCTCGCATTTATACCATCGTTGCAGTAGAGCTTTTCGCAAACAGTGCTTTTATATATATATATATAGATGTAGAGAGAAAGAGAGAAACTCACTAAACTTCTCACAGTGTTGAACACCAATAACATGGAGTGGAAATGTATCACAAGCATTTACTGCGCAGTTAAAAATGTAGGCATGTGCTCCAGTGGCTGAAATATAGTATTCGCTTAAAATCTATGGTAAAACTGATATAAATAGCTCCAGTTGTTATACTACTCTTCATATGTAGTTACTGAGGCAGAAAGGACTCGCAAAGAGCAAAGGCATCACCCGTGACATCCTGCCGCTTTGTTAAAGGGGCGTCCATTAATTACGTGAGGTGTTTTTCCGGAATTCCGGAAC
>JARYHS010013630.1:336521453-336590079 GCA_031002005.1 Vandiemenella viatica
GGGATGGCTAGTTCCTTTCTTCTGGGACCTTCACTTTAATGGAATCCGAACCACGGATCGTCCAGCGTAGCTCAAATGATCAATTCCAATCTCCTCCCACTGGGATTTGAACCCGTGACCGGAGACAGAATGGTCTGGAAGCAAACGCTTTAACCACTGAGCTACAGACCGCATTGTTTTGAAGTATACGCGCGCTAAGTACTATCAAAATTGGATAAAAATTGTGGATTTGCATGAAGATCGTTGGAAAAAATTAAGGGTTGTTGTAAAGAAGGAGAGGGGTGAGTTGTGAAAAAAATGTAGATAAAAAAAGTAACTTGAGCAAAATTCCTTCGAAAATCGGTCAAAAACCGTGGGTTTATTCGAAGATAATTTTAAAAATTTAGCCATATGTAGGGGAAGAGGGGGTGGGTTTTTATATTTTATGGTCAGAAAACTTCCCAGGCACACGCATAATAACTCACCAAAGTTTCATCGCAAACGGAAGAATGGTATAGGAACACATAGAAGACGAACAAACAACAACATTGATTTTTATATATTAGATTTTTTGTGTACTTTTGACATCACGTTGTAATATAAAATATTCCATACGTATTTGTTTTATTGTGTTCAGTTCCTAACATTTGCATGAGGGAGGGGAAATGGATTTCAAGACATCAATGGGTTTGAATAATTCGGCATGGTATTTTTGTATCAGTCTTATAAAAGAGATACTTTGAAAAATTATGAAACATCTGTATAGACTTTCGCCACAAAAATTTTGTCTGTGATTTCCAACCGTAATTTTAATTTTGATTTTTCACCTCACTTTTAAAATTAATATTAAAATATTTTTTCTTAAAGCTTGTGTTCAGCAGATACCGACCCGATTATTGCAGTAACGATTATCTGGTGAACGTTTAAAAAGTTGTAACAATAACAACCGCCGCCGTGAGCAGCAGTCATCGACTTTCTTGTGTGTTTAATCTAAAGTGTGTTAGTTAGACTTGTTTTTATCTTTGAAATTTCTGAGAGTCAGCAGTAGTCAGTTGAGCTCAGCGACCGTAGCCGACATTTGTGTGTGATTTGTATTTTACTGGTTTTTGTGTTATCTTTGAATATTTCCTTTTTAGGTAGTGATCCAGTGAGTTGAGCCTCTGCGTCCGTAGCAGCAGTACCGAATTGTTGTGTGATCTGAAATTTCCTGTTTCGTATTATCTTAAATATTTCCTGTTTAGGTAGTGATCCATTTAGTTGAGCTGTAGCAGCTGTCTGATTTTTCTGATTAATTTGTTTGTGACTGTGTTTGGTTGTTTGGGACATGGTTTGCGCAATGTGTTACAGTAGGCGTCAGGCTCTCGAAGAGATTCGTACTACGATGGCATCTCTTCAGGCACAGGTGTGGAGCATGTTAGATGACGAACGGCAGTGCGTCGAAGAATTACCGGAGGCTACTGATGTAGAACCGGCAGGTGAGGATTGTCAGGTATCTGTTGCAGGGAACGACTGGCACCGGGTGGATAGGAGAAAGGCATCAAAATTCCAAAATAACCGACGGGAGAAGGATATCTTGCCCTAAGTAATGCGTTTTCAGTTTTGCAGGAGGTTGAAGATCTTAGTGCGAATGGCCCAGAAGCACAGCAGGGAAGATTTACTCGCAGACACCGAGTGATGCCAGGGAAAGGATTACTTATCATTGGAAGCTCCAACGTCCGACGTCTAGAGAAATCCCTACGAGACCTAGCTGAGAAGAATGGTGCAGACCCTCGTACTAACGTTCATTCTGTGTGTCTTCCAGGAGCAACCGTGCCACGAGTCATGGAGGCTATACCAAAAGCGATTAGAGAATCGAACTGCCGCCAGTTGAGGGTAGCGGCGCACGTCGGAACTAACGACTCGTGTCATGTTTCTGTTTCAGATATAGTAAAATCTATGGACAAGTTGGGCCACAAGGCGTATGAATCAGCGCGTGAGAATTCGGTAAAGTTGCAGTTTTCCATCTGTAGTGTCGTGCCGCGCATCGATTGTGGGTAAGCCGTATGGTGGAAGATTTATAATTTGAATTGTAGTCTACAGGAGCTGTGTCGCAGAAACAACTGGGGCTTCGTCGATCTTCGACCGATGATAGCTGCCAGCTGGACGCATTTGACAGGTCGGGCGTCCACTACACACCGAGAATGGCGATCAAGGTGGCTGCTAAAATATGGAACCGTCTTGATGTGAATTATTTTTAGGAACACCGTGAGGCCCGAGGATCCCTCAGTTCAACGAAGAAGACGCGTCGTTAATCTAGATCTTGGTTCTGGAAGTGACGGCGTGAATAAATCGAAATTTACAGCTCCAAATACTTCACCCGTTTCCTTTCGGAGTGCAAATAGTAAATTTAGACTCTACAGATACAGATATTAAACCGCTAAGGATAATGGTTCTTAATTGTCGGAGTATTAGAGGGAAAGTAGCGATTTCCACGCTGCAGTTGCAACTAACGATGTTGATATAATACTAGGAACCGAGAGCTGGTTGACGCCAGAGGTAGAATTTGCGAAGTATTTGCTCCTCAATTCAATGTTTTTCGGAAAGACAGAACTACCTCAATGGGCGGAGGTGTGTTCGTGGCTGTTGATAAAACCATCAATTGCTCCGTAGTAAATGAAACGGAGAATTGTTGCGAGTTAATATGGGTGAAGGTAAAAATTGGCAGAAGTTCAAAGTTCATAATAGGATCATTTTACCGTCCTCCGGACTCTGGATTAGATAACGCGGAATATTTTAGACAGTCACTTAGTAGTATTTCTCAGAAGTTTCAGGGACATACATTGATCATTGGGAGGTGATTTTAATATACCCTCTGTTAACTGGGACACATTTACGTTCAGGTCAGGCGGAAGAGATAGGTTAATAACCGAAACGTTCCTGGAATCATTCGCGGAAAATTCTCTTGAACAGATGGTCGAAGAGCCAACGCGGAGCGTCAAAGATTCCTCGTCCATTTTGGATCTTTTTCTTACTAACAATCCGGATATTGTAGATAAAGTTTGTATAGAAGACGGTATAAGTGATCACAAGGCGATTGTGGTAACTTTAAAATCTAGGCTGAATTTGAAGCATGATAAAGACAAACTCGTATATTGTTTCGATAAAGCAAATGATGCGTTTATGGTCGATCATTTGGCGAAAAATTTTGAAACATACACGCTTAATACAAATGTTGAGGAACTTTGGTTTAATTTAAAAGAAATAATATGGACCGGCTTAAATCAATTTGTTCCCAAGATGTTTATTAAGGTTAGTAAGAACTTCCCGTGGTTCAACAGGGAAGTGAAACGTTTGCTCAGGAAGCAAAGGCGTTTACATGCGACGGTAAAGAAATCGGGGGACTCATCTGATCGCGCTAAATTAGTCCACTTGCGAGCGGACGTGCGTAAGGCAATGCGTGATGCGTTTTCAAGAATTCCAAACCAGAAATTTATCCGAAGATCTAATTACTAATCCAAAAAAGTTCTGGTCATATGTTAAATTAATAAGAGGCTCTCGTAAGGTCATGCCGTCGTTGATTAATGAAAATGGGGAATTATCAGAAACTAGCGTCGAGAAAGCAGAAATTTTGAATAATGTATTTAAAAAAGCTTTCACAACAGAAAACTCGGAGGAGATTCCGATATTTAACAATGGAACCAACAAAATTATGAATGATCTCGTTCTCGATGTCGAGGGAATAACTAAACTGCTTATGAATGTAAATCCCAATAAGGCTCCAGGACCAGACCGTATTCCTACAAGATTCTACTCTAGGTACGCAAAGGAAATTGCGCCGTATTTGATGAAATTATATACCGCCTCCTTGAATCAAGGAAAAATACCAGCCGAATGGAAGACCGCCATCGTAAGTCCAGTGTTCAAAAGTGGGAATGTTAATGATCCTCAAAATTATAGGCCGATCTCGTTAACCTCAATATTTTGCAGGATTTTAGAACACATCATCTATTCAAATGTCATGCGGTTTTTGGATGAAGATGAGCTTTTAAACCCAAATCAACATGGATTCAGAAAAAACCGATGCTGCGAAACACAACTTGCCCTCTTAATTCACGACTTGAGCCGTATTATAGATGAGCAATCCCAGGTTGATTTAGTTTTATTAGACTTCAAAAAGCTTTCGACACTGTGCCTCACAGTAGGTTACTTAGGAAACTTCGCGGTTACGATATATCTAGATAAATATGTGATTGGGTTGCAGACTTTTTGAAGGACAGAACACAGTGTGTAGTTCTCGACGGTGAGCGTTCATCACTTGCCGAAGTGAGGTCCGGGGTTCCCCAAGGAAGCGTGATTTGTGCGATATAATAAGGGGAATGAAAAGATTATTTGCCGATGATGCTATTATTTATCGTGAAATCACAACCCAGGACGACTGCGCTTTATTACAAGACGATATTATGAAAATAATTGAGTGGTGTAAAGATTGGCAGTTGGAGTTAAACGCTAAAAAGTGCCAAGTCATGCGTGTAAGTAAAAAGGTGAAACCATTTAGCTTTGAATATACAATTAATGGCACTGTCCTTAGAACGGTAGATTCCGCTAAATACCTAGGGGTAACAATTCGTAATAATTTGTCGTGGAATGAGCATATCGAGAATGTAATTGGGAAAGCAAATCGTGCTTCGATTTCTAGGTCGTAATTTAAAACAATGCACTCCGGAAGTTAAATCGATTGCGTACAAGTCACTAGTGAGGCCTCACTTGGAATATTGTTGCTCTGTATGGGGTCCCCATCAAAAGGGATTAATGGAGGCATTAGAGATGGTCCAAAGAAGAGCCGCCCGATTCGTGAAAGGTATATATAGTTGGAGGGAAAGCGTAAGTGCGATGTTGAAGGAGTTAGGTTGGGAAGACCTGGAGCACCGAAGGCGTTGCTCTCGACGGAAGCTATTTGAAAAATTCTCGACTGACGTATTTCGGAATGACAGCAAACAAATATTGCTACCAGCAACATTCATATCTCGGAATGACCGCGAAAATAAGATAAGAGAAATCAGGGCCAGAACTGATTCATTTCTCTACTCATTTTTTCCACGAGCGATTAGGGAATGGAATAGAATGGATTTACCGGGCGAGTAAACACAAAATCGGACAGGAGTAGCTTCCGATAAAGCACTCCGGCCATCCTGATCTGGGTTTTCCATGGTTTCCCTAGATCGCTCCAGGCGAATGCTGGGATGGTTCCTCACAATAGCCCATGGGCGCCACCTGCCATATCCCGTATATCCCTTCCAAACCATTACCTTTCCTGATAGGTGCAATGCACCCTCCGCCAAACACTTTTAATGAATCGCGGAGTAATAGTAATAGTAGATTAGAATTGTGCAAATTGTGGTCAATTTCCAAAAGTAATAAATCCCAAATGTAATCTTTTAAGGGCTGCAAAATTTGAATGACTGTACGATTCTCATGAAATTTCATATTTAGTAATTTCTACTTATTCTTCCAATCATATTAAAGTGTGGTGTTAAAATTTTAGTTTACGTTTGGAATTGATAATGTTTGTATTATAATTTTAACGGTGGTTCCTATACCTCGGACATGCCGAACTGGATTCACGTTACGTTACAACCTTAATGTCACGTGGAACCTCAAAAACTTTATCTACTAACATCGTATGGAATCTGAGCAGGCGAGTTTTATTAATTGTTTTTTGTAATGATTACGCTCTAAATAAAAAGTAATAGAGCCAAACTCTGAACACCTACTGATGATGTTTTACATTTCATTCCCCTCTGACAAAGTTCCCTCAAATGATGTTTGCAATTATATCAGTCGAAATATAGTTCAAGAGCAATGCTATTGAAAAAAAAATTATGGCTGTGTTAAATATCTTATGTTTTATATTTAGAATACACTTGATTCTCGTGTTTATCTTCGTTAGATGACTTGAAAACTTCTAGCTTGTGATGCACGGAATCTATCAGGCCATTCCGTAACTTATGCCAAAATAACCTCAATTAAACTTAAGTTTCTCTTGAAGGAAATGCAAGGCAAGAGATGGAAGGAGGAATTCCACGCTGCTGTATATTTTAACTATGAAAGTGTTGGTGACATGTTATACTGCAATGACCACTTAATTACGTATGTGTTGTCATGAAAACAAGAGTCAGTTTATCAACTGTATAGCACTGTGTTCAGTGTTGTATTATGTATTATTATTTAACTATATTACAAGGGAGATATAAAAGTGCCAAGATGTTCTGAAAAATAAAGATACTGTGCTAAGCGGATTTCTGAGACATTTGTAAACGGTGCCAATCGTGGGGGGAACAATATAGTTCGATAATCACGACACTTGCTATCGGAATACCAGCTGGGGGCAGGAACAGCTCAGGTATGTCGGATGTTCATTTCTGCATAGACAGCTTGGCCATAACAGGTTCTAGAATTGTTGGAATAACTTTTCAGGCAGAGACCAGGAGTTCCGTATTCTTGTTAATTTGGGAAGTGGTAAAATAAAATGGTATTTACGAGCAGTAATGGTTGGACTGCATCTTGGACCACGAGGTCTAAGATACTGTCCAACCACCCCACTTCAGCATACAAAGTGATAGAGTGATTTGTTTTATGCAACCTACCACTGGTTGTAGTGTCTTATGATAAGAATCAAGGCATTGTTTACTTCCCGCAAGACGCCACTACGCGCTATGAAGCAGAACGCAATCTCAGGCGCTCAACACATCTCTTCAGCAACTAAAGACATCATCATCGTGATGCTTATCCTCATTCCACCGCCACTGCAGTTACGTTTTAACTTGTCCGAGAACGATCCTGGTCTACTCTCGTGGACAAACTGCGGCCCACTCCTGCGAAATTCTAAAACGGGTCTCTGTGCCACCAGAAGACTTGTGACTACTGACTTGTAAATGCTTTAAATGCGTCCCATTTATGAGTCATTCAGCCATGTCACTTTTAAATACAAAGACTTTAACTTCGGTGTTTAATTTTATATGCAGATTAATATTAATTCAAGCTGTTATTTTATTTAAATGTGTCCGCGATTCAGGCCAACTATTATGCACTGTGTTATGGTCCCAAATATTTGATGTCATATGTGATTCTTTACATTTGATTCAATGTCCTCCCATGAAGAACCCGTTCTTATCCTGAAGTATAAATATTTAACAAATGCAGTTTTGGACAACTGATTAGATATTAAGGGGGAGAACAAACCAACGGACGAAACAATGATACGCGAATTTGAAGAATTGTATATATATATATATATATAATCTTAACGATCTTCTAGGGAAAGAAAAATAACAAAGTAAGAAAAAAACAAGTTTTAAGCATAACGCTAGTATTCTAGACCTGGTTTTGCTTAAACACTGTTTTAGTTATTGGAATTAAACTTTAATGAATTACAGCTGAGAATAGTGAACAACAAGAAACTGGAAAACATATCGGATTGAATATTCAATGGAGAGAAACTTCAGTGAAAAAACTAGTAAAAACGAAAGATAACACAGAATGATGCAAAGGAAGCACAAAATGATGCAAAAGAGACACAAAATGATGTAAGGGGGGAGGGGGGGAATAAGATCGTAAACAGTTATTACCTTAAAAGCGGTAAAATTTGCTGCCTTTCATCCAACTTTTGTGGAATGTATTGAGACTCCTTTAGAATATTTATGTTAGTATATTCTATGGTGATCATGGAGCAGTATTTCAAACGGCACTTAGCTGCAAATATGTGAAACATCTTGACTTCAAATATGAGTTCCATTGGCTGTCGAACTATGCGCTTGGTAAAATGTTTCTTTTCTTGTTTCTTTTCTCTGACTTCACGGAAATACAAATTCATGTGACGGAAAATTTTAAACGATTCCTACTAAATATTGTTCAAGGCGCAATGGGTAGACAGTACGCACTTGCGTCCTCTTAACGGGCTTAATAAAGGTGTTACTTGCTTAGAATTAACAACCTATCAGTCCATCGCTGCAATCACGGAAAATGGCGTGCAAAGCTACGGAATAGTTTAGCTTAACGTAGCACGATATTCCTAAAGTGTTTACAACACTGAGAACCGTTGAGCTAGAGGATGCTCTCCGAACTCCCCCGAAAAGTTTGGAGCAACAGAAATTTTGTGTCCAACTGCTCCCTTAGGGCCAATGGCCTGAGTTCAGTCGCTGGACTCACTGTCAACGATACTGCACGATCGGGACTCAAGTCCTTATGCAGCCAAAAAATTTTCCTGGAAACGGAATTTCCGGACAATCTAACCGCTAGCGCATCCGGCGAACTATGACATGATTATAGGCGAAGTTTCTCATCAGAGGTAATGCGCCCGGGTATTGGTGCCGACTGTACCACCTCCTTTTAATTTTCCATAGCTACCCGAAATGCCTGAAAAGTTCTCTCAAAAGGCGATGGCCAAGTTTCTTCCCTTTCCTTGTCGCCAATTTCCTCCCCGCGTTAATTACTTCACCATCGATGAGCCATAAAGCACTCAAAGCATTTCAGAGCGGTCTCATTGCGGAAACGGAGCTCTGCCTCCGCCAAACTACTATATGGATTTCAATTGCCTGGACACAGAACATCTCTACCCTGAGGGAAGGTTTACAGGATATGTCCGGATGTCTCACTAGCATGCGCATGTGATGATGTCCGCTGAGCCTTTGGCCGTATTGTGAACAAAGTTCCTTGTAACAATCAGTGGTCTTTCATCTTCAAAGCATAACTCAGTTTCTTTTTGTGTATAGCAACCAACACAAGCTACCCCTTCGCTGTGTTGGTATAATGAAGATCTGAGCTCACTCTCTGGCACAGCATCCCGATCTTTTAATAATATTCCTTCTTTCCAATATTATAAGTGGTCAATGGCACCTTCAGTTGACGTTATTTGTTCCTAAATCTCGCTGATTTCTTGCATTAACTGTTACTTATAAACCTGTTTAATTTGAAACAAGAAACTTTAACTTTTAAGGCTATTTCCCGAAATAAATTCCTCATGCTAAGGTTTAAAACAATTCCTGGAGCTGACAAGAGAACTAAAATTTGCATTACTAAATGGATAACGTGTTGAGAAAATGTTCTTCAGGTAAAACTATGCTTGGTGATTGTATCCGTACCACTGTTGTCATGCTCGATGCCGAACTAACAACGGCCAAAGATAGTTCTTCGAAAACGAGATAATGGATTTTATTTAATGTCAATTCAGTTTGATTAAGAAACTGCGAAGAAATTAAAAATAACCTAAAATAACCTAACAACTCACGTACAGCGAACATGAACAAAGACCACTAACGAAAGTGGTCAGTAAAAATGCCTAAAAAGCAGATAAACCATAATGTATAAACTTTGGTCAAGCAACAACATTAGTGAAAGTTTTAATTAAATTGAAATTTATCCTAACAACAATTAGCATTCGTGGTTACAGCAGGGGCCACGAGTAATTTAATTTTTAAAAGTGTTTTTATATGTTGTTTTCATTAGCAACATGTTACTGAAAAGCAGTTCCACGTTTGTTCAGCCGTAAAGTTTGTCGATATTTTTTTTGACTATGAAATGCTACGAAAATCATACTTAATGAATGTATTATGGCAATTAATTTGATAGCAGTTGCTTAGCTATTAAATAGTAGACATAACTTCGAATTTCTTCTGATGGTATCTCCGGTGGCTGTTGATTTGCGAGCGAAGGCTGAAACGTGTCACCGTTCTCCAGCTAATAGCTATCGAGGTGAGTGAGTGAGTGAGCTTAGGAAATTATATAATAGATTTGAATGAAAATGGTTCCACATTAATCGTGATCCACGATTAAAACTAATATTACTCGGTAAAACGTAAGTATGCGCGTGTGGATTAAGCTTGATTTTTTGAACAGCAATGTTAGAAATAGTAGTGGTAAGGTTAAAATACAGACTGGACGAGAACTACCACCGAAATTTTTGGTATAGCGTAAGAAACGAGGAATTGCGATAAGTGTTATTTTATAACAATTCCATTTAGTTTAGCAACTGCGAATAAATGCCAAAACAATCCATTCAAACAAGACTTTGAACCTCTATTCGGTTGTTGCAGTAATTAAATCCGAACAATCGCTTCTACACATCAGTTTGCCAGTTACATCCAACACCTTTATCTGCTAACGTACGTTGCCACTTTTTTCTTTGTGGATCGTTGGCAGCTTATGTCAATAAACGCTACATGTACTACCTATTAACTGGGTGTAACCAGACTGGAACCTTGTACATTTTTTACCAGTTCTTCTGCTTATGAAACGTGATTTTTATAATGGTATAGGAGGAGATAATCTCAACATTTGCCTAACCGGCTACAGAAATCTTCCTAAAATGTAGAATGAGAACTACCATTAAGGCGGCAACTGCACATGAACGCAGGATCATTGTACGACGGTTGAATGATACATAATGCCTCCAAGGTCATAACTCGGGTCTGAATGGGAATAGTTTAATAAATAAAACACAGATATAATCCTTAGAATGTCTTCTTTAATTACCAATATTCACTTTTCCACATAATCACCAGACAATTTGATACATTTTGCCAACGATGAACTAGTTTTCTGAAGCCGTCAAGGATAAAGTCGACACTGTTTCCGCAACCACAGTCTCACAGTTCCTTCAACGTCTTCATCAGAAGCATAATGATGTCCCCGCAGATCTCCTTTCATTATCGGGAACAGATGGAAGTCAGACGGTGCCAAATCTGGACTGTATGGAGGATGCCGTACCGTGGTGAGATTCAGTCCCTGAAGTTCTGCTGTGGAAGCACGTGAAGTGTGTGGTCTGGTATTGTCATGATGCAGGAAAACATTTCCCTTTTCCTTTCGAACCCTTGTTAGCCGTCGTTTCCAAGTTCGCAGCGTTGTGATGTAACGCTCTGAATTTACTATCCCACCTTCAAGGACATCAACATGGATAACACCATCTGCGTCCCAGAGGGCTGTGATTTGAATTTCTTTTTCTGGAACGAGTCTTTGTGTCGATATTCTATAGACTGGTGTTTCGTCTCCGGGTCGTAAAGGTGTAGCCATGTTTCGTCTTCTGTCACAATTGAATGGAGAAAAGCATCACCTTCATTCTCGTAACGCGAGAGGAGTTCCTGCCAAATTTCAGCTCTGTTCACTTTCATTTCAGGCGTCAGCATCCGAGGTGCACAGAACTTCCCATAGCCAAGCAACGTTCTTGTGAAATGCCGATTATGCTTGCAACTTCTCTCTGAGTGATACGACTATCGTCCTGAATCAGTCTGTCAACTTTTTGTTTGTGAAACTCGCCGGTAGCAGTCACAGGACGTCCTACTCTTTGTTTGTCACGCAAGTCAGATGTTCCCACCTCAACATCTTTAATCTTACTCGCCCACCGACGCACAGTACTCACATCGACAGAATCACCATAAACAGCTTGCATTCTCTGATGAATCTCCTTTGGGATGACACCTTCTGCTGTCAAAAATTCAATGATTGCACGTTTCTTAAATCGCATTGACTGACCGTCTGCGCAGGGTTCCATAGTTTTACAACCGTTCAATGCTAAAGCTTCCCGCCAACTGGAGCTGTAGAGGAGAGTCTACAGAACAAGCCAGTAGCTGCCGCATACCAGCGTTGCCATCTGTTGAGGAGTTATGAAGGTGGAGGCATTACTTATCAGTACCTGGGTGACCGATCTTCGCTCGGCATCTTTCGATTTCTATTTAATATCCAAGATTTCGAGTAAAGTTTGATTAAAGTAAAAGGCTTGAAGACTTCCTAGGCGTTTTGAGGTGCACAGTTAACCAAAGAGAAACTTCACTAACATCATTAGGCTTACAGGTACCTGAACCTTCTACGTAATGAGGTTAGAGCCGTTTTCGAGAAACCAAATTCAAAAATTGCAACTCTTTTTTTTTTTTTAAATCGTGTTAAAAACTTATAGCAAAACGTTATCTACATATGAAATTTCATCCAAATCGTTAGATCCATTTGCGAGACCCGCCTCATAAATTGCTTTCAAAGATAAATGCTATTATTATGTTAAATGCTATTATTATGTTAATGCCAGTCAGGGACTGATTAACGCTGCGAGATTTGTGTTAATTCAGGGCATTCTACGAAAACCCTTGATGATGGATTCTTATGTACCTCGACGAGAAAAATTTAAAGTACAAAATATTTTTAAATTTATATATCTCGCTTAGTTCTCCAGATATCATATCGCAAAATTGACGTGGTTGGTTGAAATGCGACCTGGACCAGAAGATAAATTTCGTCACAACCAAGTTTGATGATGAATTCGTATGAAACTCGTCGAGAAAAATCGAAAATAAAGAATTTATTATTCTGATACCTCAAGTGAAGAGGTTAGGATTAGATCCGACCTGGACCAGAAAAAGAATCCACCAAAATCACTATGTCGATACGGTGGAAATGTACTTTTAATGTTTTATTTTGTTCCAAATGGTTGTTGTTAGGTTGAAATACAGCATGGACCAGAAGAAACGTCGCCAAAAGCACAAGGAACTATACCTATAACTGATTTTTGACATGCTATATCTCGTAAACCAAGCGAGATATCAAGAACATTTATTCTTTATTTTCGATATGTTTCGTCGCGTTCTATAAGAATTCATCATCAGATTGTGACGTCACGGTAATGATAGAACATCATCAGTGCTAAATCAATTCACTCCGCTAAAACTATGCTCATACCTCGCGTGGTAGTATTTAATGACAAACTAACAACCACTTTTTACAGTCAAAAAGTAAACGGTGATTAGTTTATAACTGGTACCGGTAATATTATTTTCAAAGAAGTTTATCACCTCTGATAAAACCAATCATAAATTTTTAATTATCTTCCTTTTTAAATGTTTTACAATTAAACTTGCAATTTTACTATTTCCACGCCTCAGCAAGTATACAAGAACTGTTCGTTTAAATATTCTTTGAAATCAGAGAGAATCTATTTGTAGGCTTTCTGGTACCTGAATTGTCTACGAGATGGCGCTAGTGCCGTTTTCGAGATATCAAGTGAAAATTGTTTGTATTTTGCAAACTCGCTTTTTTGTACGGAATACAACTATTTAGGTAATCTTAAAAGTCAAAACATTATCTAAATATCAAATTTCATCCAAATCGTCATAGCCGTTTCCGAGATCCGAAATATATATATATATACAAGAATTGCTCGTTTAAAGATATAAGATTCAAGGGGGTGTTGGGAAATGAGGCAGCAGACAGAACAGCACGTCGCCACCTTACTGCTGCAGAAACAGAAAAAGTCTCGGTACCCTGCACAGACTTCAAGGCCATTGTTACCAACATTGTTAAGACTGAGTGGGAGAAGAGATGGATTGCCGACTGCCAGGGAAAGGGACTTTGGTATCGAGCCATCTGCAACAACATAGTAAACAAGCCATGGTACCCTCAACTAGAACTGAACAGGAAATAAATTACTTAAATGAACAGACTTATTACAGGTCACACTTTATTACGTGACAAAAATTACGTCATGCGGTTGGTGGATTCGCCGATGTGCCTATCGTGTGATTCTGTAGAGGATATTTATCACTTCATGCTAAGCTGCAAGCAACATCAATCAGCGAGAAAACAACTGCTAGAAGATGGTCTGAATATAACTGATGTAACTTCTCTGATGCAATATCTCTCCGTTCCGAGCAAGAAATCAGTCAAGATAATTTCCCTGTATGTTAAATGTACTAAAGGTGTAAATTAAAATTCATTCGAATATATTGTATAAGGTTATTGGCTGTATTAACCTTTGACTAAAGCCATAAAATAAAAAATTAATAAATAATCCTCCTATCTTACAATGTCCAGCTTTCTCCAATGAATTTACATGCCAACGCTTACCAACAAAACGTAGACTCACCGCCTTTTATTTGTTGTTACTCATTTTCTCCTTTCGCTTTTGGTTTATTTTTGATGACGGAAAAAAAACTGATTTACTAGTTCACCTTTTCTTCTTTGTTGTTATTCATTTCTATTTAATTTAGCAACATTTTAGAAAGCGATCATGGATATGGGAAAAATCAAGTTGATTCAATTAAAATTTTGTCTAGTGATTATGCACAATATTGCTCAACTTACTACGTATTCCGTTTTTTACACTGAATGACCTCTAACAGAGGCATAAGGGCAAGAACTGAAAAAAATTTAACCCGTTTTTACGAAAATTATTTGAAAACGGAGCGATATCTCGAAATTTGTTGCAAAGGCTTTGAATAGATCCCAAGTTACTGCGAACAATATCCATTTATACCCGCCAAAAATAACTTTGGAGTAACCAATCGAGAATTCATATCATTTAAAAAAAAAAAAAATACTTCACAGATTCATTTATATATTAGACAGTGGTCGGGTTGATGCGAAAAATGTAAGTTCGACCTTATATCACCCCAGAGGCAGTAAAAGGTCAAAACCGGTTTTTTAAACTATGGAAAAAATCATCATATAGATTCAAATAAAAGTATGCATAGAAAGTTTTTGAAAACAATAATGAGGAACATCTTCAAATATATTTCAAATGTACAGATCTCAAGTTGCATCGAGAAATACTCGTATGTTACAAAATTTACATGGATGAGTAGTACTTAAAACAAACTGCTTTGAATGGTTATCGAAGATTATTACATTTCTCTCAGTGAGCAATAAAGATATAGAAAAATAATTTTTAAAAACCAAAATAAAACCTGCAACCTTGAAAAAAGTTTTTTTTTTTTTAATTTTGTCTCCAAGATCGAGAATCGAGTTAAGCTTGTATCATTTTACTGAAGAAAATAACGATTAGCAGTAAGGTCAAAGGTCCGGTTGACCCTCCCGTCACTCTCAATAGAAAATGGACGGAATCGTGTGATTCTGAAGCAAGGCTATGGTTCTAGTTGCAGCAAATTAACGAAAATCGTGTGACTTCCTTGGTAAGAGGTGATATCGGCACCCAAGATTCAATTTAAGAATCGTTTGTGTAGATATTTCAAGATATAAATTCTAAAGCATGGTAAAGATAAATATGTGGAACCCAGTTAGTTAGTTATTATACAGATCTTGTCATATTAATTGCTTACATCAGTGAAATGCTAGGATAGCGTTCATTATTAAATTGAATGATCAATTGCGATGGGGCCCGCGTTCCTGTAGCATTTTCCCCAGCCCTCCTTTCTAAGTATTTTTTATCTTATATACTTTGAGTGTCAATATTCCTCCTCACATATTGTTTTGCGATTTTAATTTTTCGTAAATTATTCATACCATGGTAAATTATTACAATCCCTGACACTATTACCCATAAAAGAAATTTTTCCCACTCCCTTAGGCATGGAACCGAGTGCGAGCTCGTACTTGAGGTCATCTTTTCTCTTTCCTTCCTAATTCATCAACTAATGTCCTTCCACGCCCCATCACGAACATGTAGTACACTTCCACCAATCTCTTCATCCTCCCCCTGTCTTCCAGTGACTCCCATAGCAGCTCCTGAGTCCTGCGGTAATTTCCACTAACAAATCTATCTGGTTTACTTTGCAAGCCCTCCAGCTCCTATGTTTGATATCCAAAATGTTGGCCCTAAACTACACCACTATATTCAACCCATGGTTTGACCAAAGTTTTGTTACCCAATTCCTGCACCTCTCCACATCTTCTCATCGCCAAAATCCTAAAGGACCATCTAAAACGTCACGGAAATGCATAATGTTGGTGGCTTATCGCATCTTCTGTGTAGTTTTCTGGTCTCAATGAAACGATATGTAGCATCTTGCAGTTAAACTCATTGAAACCACTTCTATGCGAAACTCTATGTTTTTATTTCCCTGTTGCGTCGTGGTTATCGAAGATACTCAGCTTTCTAAAATATACGAGAAGTGAGCTTTTATAAGCTACCAGCAGAGTACACAACATTGCTGGACATGAAATTTCTCTTGCTCCAACGCGTTTAATCGGATTGTCGCAAACATGATCAATAGCCCCAACTTTGGAAGATTTCCGTACCGTTTTCGAGATATATCCAAAAACCTGGATTATTTCACGTGTAAATTTTGCTTAAGGAGTGATGAGTGAGAGGTCAAGGTATTTTGTAAACCAAATGTAGAGAGTATTTCCTCCTTGTGCCAAAGTTTATTCAAAATCGGATAAAACCAATGGGTTTTTTAAGTTTCAAGCTGGAATTTCTCAGTCACTAATTAACTGACCGGAACAGGTTTGATGCCAATAAGCAGTAAAGTTTATGTGGTTTCATAATATCACCATCCACCTAATTTTCGAAATATTTGTAAAAACCAGAACCGTTGCACTTGAAAAATTTCCTGAAAGGAGGTAATACATTTTTGACAGAAATCTTCACAGGTGTGCACACAACTCACTAAAGTTTCATAGTAATTGGATAATATGGGAACGCACAGAAAACGAACAAACAAACTTGTATTTACGATGTTTAATATATATGTGACAATTGTAACTCATTTATAGCCTGTAATGCAATCGTCTATTAATTCATCCTTTAACTTTCCCATTTGAGCATCGCTGTAAGGAATCATAATTATTCGACACATTTATATATTGAGCTACAAAACTCGTATACTATTTATATAACATGATTGTTAACAAAAATAACGCAGTTTTTCTCGGCGTTGTTTATTTATGAGTGATTCTCGGGAAACAAACCGAGTAACACTAGTAATAATAGTAGGCCTACTACTCGGTTTGGGTCCCGAGAAACTTTCATTGTTAGTGTGTTTACGGGGTAGCTGTCGCCTCAAAGAAGGAGTCTTTGTCCGACGTCCCCGGCCCGAGGAGGAAGCCATCCGGCCGCAGATTTATCGCCGGCCATCAGGCGTCGTAAGCGAAGAGGCTTTGCCAGCGAGACGCGTCAACTGCCGACTAGCCAGAGACGTCTGTCTACCGTCAACTCCGAGAACATACGACAGTAACACTGACGCCAACAGTTAAATATCAGAGATAAACTTGGTTTATTAAGATTTACGAGGGACAATACAGTACGGCTAGTTAAAAAAAAAATGAAAGTGTACAGTAAAATATGAAAGCGTGGTTCGTCCGTGTTTGCCGCTATGACTCTGCAACCCACCACCCGCAGTCCCATATGTGTTGTAAGGTATGGCAGCCATCTATCCCTCATCCACGAAGAAGGTTGCTGTTTGGAACTGCATGGGTTGGGTTCGGAGCTATGAGTATTAAAAGAGGGCATCATACCAAAGGACTTCTTATGGGAAATTGGTGAAGCAACTTGCAATTGAATGCCAAAGTGGCAGAGACTAGACTAAATGTTCCTGAATATAATGTTCCAAACAGAATGTTGGAGAATGTTCCAGAATGTTACTAGAAACTAGAATATTCTAGAAACTGGAAACGGATGTCCAGAATCTTCTGGTGGATTCTCGAATGAATAGGTAACGGCGAGACGCATGTGTCAGCATACGTTTGAAAATTGATTAGATTGGATCATGAAATGTGGAAATGATAGACAATTAAAAGAATTTCTACTAAAATTTTTAAAAGTAATAAGTAAAAGTGAAATGCTTAAGGTTGTGAACAGTGTATCAAGTGGTATTTTAAGGTGTTTAGGAATATTAACATTTAACAGGATGCCAAAACGATGTCAAACGAAAAGGAGGAAACAGAAAGAACAGCGAAGAAATGAATCAGGTGAGGAGCGAGAGGCACGTTTAGCTTCGCAACGGAAGAGAGTGAATACATTGAGAGAAAACTTAACTCATGAACAACGAGAAAAAACTAGAGAAGATGATAGTGTGAGACACTCAGTCAATAGGCATGGAGAAACTGCTCAGGAAACAAGAATACAAAATGAGCTAAGTAGACTTACCATGAGTTAACTTGGAGAAAGATAAAGATCGTAAGCGCATGGACAAAACATTGGTGTACGAGAAGTGCGAAGCAGAAGTAGAGATGATACATTCCGTCATAATCCGCAAATAAAAAAAAAAAAAAAAAAAAAAAAACATACGCTGGCAAAATAGGTGAAATGTGTCCGTTCAGTGGTGCCAAGAAATTCATTAGAGAAGCACCAGGAATGGAAAAATTCTATTAGCACTATTTGAAGTACTTCCCCCAGAATTATTTCATTACTTGACTGGATAGATAATAAAAGTTAAGAGTTGAGTTTTATATGCTGCATCACTTGCAGTACTAAGAAGTTTAGTGAAATTGGTGACCCCATTTGAAGGAGAGTATTTTGGCCTACTCAGTTTCTGGGTGTTATTTCTAGGCTAACTTTCTGGAACATCCCGTCCCAGTCAGATTCGAGATATCCTGAAAACTTCCAAGCGTACATAAAGAATAAATCTATGTGACTTGGGTCCACTTCCTTCCCAACAAATCCCGCCGTAGGCTACTAGTAAGGCTTTGTTTCTCTGTTCTATTTCGTGATTCCCTGGAGCAAGCAACAACAACAGGCAGAAATTAGGAAACTAATGAAATTCAGATATTAATTTCTTTAAGTATTATTGGTCGGATAAAACAGTCTTTCACAAGCTTTTTCAAGGCAACTCGTTGTTACAGAACTCTCATTTGATATTTCGATTCGCATCTCACACATCGTGGCCAGAGTTCACGTGTTTTTACGCCTACATTTATGATTTCGTAATGATTAACTTTATTTTTAATTTGTTCACGGGTCCCTTAGGGGTCCGCGGACAACAGGTTGGGAAATCCTACGACAGATCTTCAAATTCCATAAAGACCTATTCTCAATATAGAAACAATTGAAAAACACGCACAGCTGAGCAGGATAAAAGCACTTAACATTCGGCGACACCTATCACTCAGCTACCACGGCACGTGCAAAGGACTTCGTAGCTGCAGCATTGATCGTGTTGTAGACGTTGCGCAATTACGACATATTGTCCTCTCAACACAATGCAAAGAGGAAAAAGAAAACAATTGACAGTGGGTTATGGACTTAGTGAACTTCTTCGTACACCAGATATTTTGCTCAGTATCATTTGCCAGCTTGTTGGAAATATTTCCCATAGTGTTATGTAATTGATATGTGTGATTTATTTCACAAATCCTTGCTATGCCCTAATGGTTCTGAAATACTGTAGCTTTGTCTTCACATTGGATGTGACTTAGGTACCTCATTAACTGGGAATTAAGAGTCGCTGAATGTTAGCAACCTTCAATCCCACACGAACGTACTAATCATCTGAAAATTAAAGGAAAATAGTTTATCTCAAGTAGTTGATATTCTCACAGGCTTGATACCTACGAATGAAGCTGAAATCTTCTCCCATCTTACCTTTCGTTTTGTTGGGTTATGTACACGTTCGTTTTTTCCCATAAACGACACTTGGTACCCTTTACTAGCAAAACACACGCAACGCACTAAAATAAAAGTTCAAATAAGTTCGTTTACAGAAGAAGAGACCAGTCCTAGATGCGGAAGCAGGTTATCAGGTACAACAAGCAGGATTTATCAAGTAAGTTGCTCCCTTCATTTAGTAAAGCAATTTTTCCGTTTGTGTGTGTATGTGTGTGTGTGTGTGTGTTTGTGCGTGCGTGCTTTCGTGCATGTGAGTGCGCGCTAGTCAAAATTGTTTTATTCGTACATGTATACTTACGACCTTACGTCGGTAGGGGGAGACAGGGAACTAGAAGGAAATCAGTCGTGCCTTTTGAAGGAACCAAACCGGCATTTGAATGACTTATTATTAGTCTGTAATAGGCGTATCCACGAATCTTGCAAAGTGATTCGGCTAAATTTAACATAGTCTTCTAAATCGGTACAATTAAATGAAAAAAGTTTGAAGACTACTCCTTAAACTGAAACGATCAATCAATATATGAACTTTTTACTTTCTGGTGCTAACAAATTTTGTATAATCGCATAAAGTTTTCCTTATTTTTATGCTTCTTTTTATACTAAACACGAGTTTGGCATACCAACCATATGTACAGCCACGTTCTGTAAGGGATCCAGACAGATTTGCTTGTGTTCAGTTGTTACCAATTTCAGTATATATTCTCATACTTGGACAAATCCTTCCTCAGAATGAATTGTGTCTATCAAGAATTGAGCCTCATCAAGTCAAGTTCTTGGAGGGTACATCCAACTGGACCTGCATGACCAAAGTCAGAAATTGCTCGTGGTTGTCGTCATCTCAGCAAGTTGATAGCTTCCCCGCAGGGATCAACTCTCTGCCTATGAACAGACTGGTGGGTGAGCAGTAAACCTCGGGATTGGCGTTTGGGAGGGCGCGGGTTAAAATCCCAGTATGACCATCCAGATTTCGGTTTTCCATGGCTTGCCGAAACTATTCAAGGCAAACGTAGGGATGGTTCTTTCAAAAGACCATTACCAAATTTCTTGCCGATCCCTGCTATAATGACCTCGACGTGGACGAGCCACAAAACCAGAAAAGGTAGGAAGAGGGAATTCGTGTAATGATCTGGCTATCGTCTCTGAACCAGTGTTGACACCTAGGAGTCATTAATCTTTTTACAGAATCAAATTTATTGCTGATGCTGCAAATGTAATCCTGTACTTGAGTTCTCTTTACTCACCCAGTTACCTGCTGTCTTTAGTGACTGACGCTTTCTGGTTGAAGCAACTACACTTAAGAAGATATACAATGTTTTCCAGAAAATTTATCCTTTTCTTTTTTTTTGTGGTATGTTCAATAATTTTTTTAAAAATGTTTTCAGTATCGCATGTGACAAGATAAATGAAGATACAAAACTACGATCATAGAATACCTTGTTTTATTTCCAGATGTTTCTTTGTAACGTAGTCGAGGTATACAAGAAGGTCAGTTTTTTTATTTTGTGAAGTTGCTAGAAAAAATTCCCCGCGGCTTCCTCGATACGCCCGGTTGGGGAGCTGCACACGCAGACTGGAGTCTCTTCGTATGATACGTCCTGTTCTTATTCAGTCGAGCACAGTACATATCCTGCATGGTAGGAGGCAATCATTAAACAACTTTGCGAATTAAAAGGTGGAATGCAGTTGTGCCTCACTGCCTGCTCCCGTCGAACTTTCCATTCTCTGTAGGCATCATGCAGAGATTCCTTGCGCAATACGTATCTCCTTCATGCTGCTAAAGGAGAAGCAGTATTATAGATAACCATAAGTTCAAGCAAATAGCCGTTTTCAGAGTTAACTAACAAGAAACGTTTAATCAGCCATTCGAATCTATTAGAGCCACTTACCACTTTGATCATCAGACACAATGCTCTTGAAGAATTCCGCCTCTTACCTGTAAGAAAAAAAAAGTATTAAGCAACTGGTTACTATAATACTTCATTGCAATCTAAAAAAAAAACATTAATCAATAAAATTAACGCCTGTCGTTCTATGTTAGCAGAAGTGTGAAACTTTTTTTATATCACCGACGTCGAAGTCATTATAGTCAGGAAAGGACTGAGGTCAAGGAACGAGAAGGAATTCGAGCATAGCCTTTAGATAGAACCACATCGGCATTCGCCTGGTGAGACCATGGACAGCCGGACGGAGCTTCGAACCCATGTCCTCCCGAATGGTTAATACGTTTTACACCTGTTATCAAAATAAACTTTTTTGTACATACATTCAATAAACCACAAAAAATTTGTATGTCATAATCTCTCTTGATTACACTCACACCGCTACCAATGTCTTTGATGTGGGCTCGGTTTCTATAGTCATCAACTACTCATAATAATTCACACGATTATCTGTTTTTTTATTCACAAAAAACCCTACTCTAGTATTTGTCTTGTCCTCTTGTCTGTTAAATCATGTCTACTCACTTGTTAAGAAATCTAGCACGTTCTTCCATTTACCACTACATATCCCAACAACATCCAGAAGTCGTTCCACCTCCCACTGAAGCTCTTTCAGTCTTCAAAAGTCAATGCTCCTATTCTTTGATATATGGTAGATGATAAAGTTTTGGGCTTGTCATTCTTAAGTAAGGAAATTGGTATCTAGATTCGTCCAACAGACTTCTGTTTTCTACATTTTGACTAAAACACACGAGACAAATGCCAACATGATTCCTTCATGCAATCGATGGTGATTTCCTTCCTGTTACCCAAAATTATGTACAAACTACAATGAGTATGTCGTTGAAAACAGTAAAGCACTAAAAAAGTCGAATGTTTCTATCAACTCTTCCCTTAGCAGTCTTCATTCGGAGAGCCAATAAGAGGGACAGTTCAACTCCGGAGTATTTTATTCAGGAAGAAGCCATCACTGTATAATTTTTAAAGATTAGGCCTACTTGTCCTCTTTTGAACTTAATTGAAACGAGCATGGTGGATGAGTGGCAACTCTCTGGCTTCGCATTCTGGATTACGTGGGTTCGAATCCTCATCCAACTATCTGATTTTTGTTTCCCATGGTATCCCGAAATGCTGGGATGGTTCTTTCAAAAGGCTATAGCCTAATTCCTACCGGTTACTTCTTCTAAGTCCTTCCCTGCCTCTGATGATCTCAACGTCGACGAGGCATAAACAAAAAGTGGACTTAAATGTAGTGTTTTCGTATTAGTTTGAGCGAGGATCCGAGGAGCGGAGTCCACTGTTTAAACTGATAACGTGTTAAGCATTGTTTTTTTTTCTAATCTATTACATTCTCACCTATCCCACATGGCATATATATTAAGGTGGTTTTAGTACAGAATCTTAATTGCTTGAGGCTCAACTAGCACTAGCCCGATTATTTGCTGTTCTGTAGGCAAAGACACTCTACAAACCCTGTCATCACGGATGTCCCTTGATGAAATCTCTTTCCCACACAAAGATTTAATAACTCCACAAATTTCATAATCAAAATTTACCTCGTCCTGTGGGAAATTAAAAGATTTCACAGCATATTTTAGAGTATACTAAAGCATTTTATGTATGTTTCACAAGGTTGTGCGAATTCGTTTCCCAACTCCGTCCACAAATTCATTAAGCGACACTCATATTTCATGGCAGACTGAGAGCTTTAATTTGTTTGCATTTTATGCGTTCGTTTTACGTGAACATGTTTCAGTACCTGTTTCGACGTTCACGTCATTACTCTGCATTTCACTGTCATAGGTCGGAGGGTGGATTGATCTGTATTGAATTTCCTCCCATTTATTACTGTTGCTGGAACCGCGAGCGAAAATCCGATTTTAATCGTCTGAATGTGGTGCATTATTTACTCAATCTAGTCTCTTTCAACTCAGCAAGACAAATAAAAAAAAGGTTTTAGATATTTTCAATCCATCCTTTCGTCTTCGCCTTTGACCCTTCACATTACTAAAGTGTTCTAAATGCCTCATAACAGTTTCGTACCCGAATTTCTATTTTCTCTATTTGTTACCGGCGCCTCCTCTGAAACAATTTGGGATTAGCCTTTCTTGTTAGTCTCTTTGTACTTCATATTATTCACTTTCAAATTTGGATCATTTTATAGCAACTGAAAACATGAAATCAGCATGAACGACTTTCGCAAAAATTTTCCGGACTTCATCGCTCGCTGTGTGTCAGTAGACCGTAATTGAATTGAACAAAGGTAAAGGTTATTGCAGTAACTGTTAAATGATATCCTCGTCCTCCCTCCTCCATACTACACTCCAACGAATATGACAGTCGGCTTCTAGCTGGCATAGCGTGTTAACGCCTATTTGGACAGCAATTATCGGGAAGTCAATGGAAGAAGAATTTCGCAACTCATTTATTCAGTTGAGTAAAATACCTAATCTGTCATATGCGTGCGAATTGTGAAGGATTTTCTGAAAACAAATGGGGCAAAATTTAGATACGTTTAGTGCATGTGAAAAAAATCCCATACAATTGAAAATCTCATAAATTAGGAGGACACTATAAGTTTAAATCGGGAGTAATACAGAATATCGCCATTTTACCCGTTGATGGGGGATAGATGTTTATAGGAAAAGGAAACAAAAGAGCGTTATTTTTTCCAATTTTCTATCATTTTGTCTTAATCACCAAACACTGACAGGTGTTCTTATGACAAGTGATCTTACAATAAAGCTTACATTTATTAATGTAGCTCATAGTTGATTTTAAAATTAGGCTGTTATTTTGATGAAGATGTATTGCCACATTTGGTGGTAGCGCCTCTTTTAGGTTTATTAGTTGCAATCACTAATCAGAAATTCTTTGCTTGTGCGATGTATTTCACGTAAGCAAAAAGATTTTGATAAATTTCTCTTCTTGATGTTCCAACTAAGTCGCAGTGCGAGTCATACTTGTTCGGCTAAATCGATATGAATGGCTTGGAAATGAGGTACAGTAGAAACTTACCCGTCTGGTAATTTTATACTTATTATTATATCATTCAGAATTGTTTCTTTCACCAAAGTATCCACTTTGTCACTCTTTTGATTCCAGCGTGGCCACAGACCCATAAAAATTTTAACTTCTCATTTTCTGAGATGCCTGTAAGAATGTCGATTAGGCCCTACTGTTTCAATAGTTTCTGTTGTTACGTGCGGAATTGTGATGTCGTGTGGCAGACTTCTACGATGCGATACTAATATGATGCTGAATATCGTAGTGTGAGCTAATTGCTTCGCTTATTTCCGTGCCTTCTGCGATAAAACTAGAGTTTTTCTTTGATAGAGGAACTTTTCCCTGATGTCCGGAGCTAAGAAAAAGTAAGCACCGCCCACTCTTCTGTATTTATATCTGTGAAAATCTAGTGGTTGTTGGTGTGTACTGAGAAAATCGCGTTCTCGACCTTCACAGTTCCAGTGTGGCCATGTTTGCGCTAAACCCAGACAGCCAAACAGTGTTCCGAAACTGAGAGCGAGGTCGATAGGGCGTATTCGCCTGAAGTTCCCGTTCTGCAGACGCGTCGAAATAGAAACGAGGTAGACCCACAGGGATCGGATCGATACTTAGGAGAGGCGTTTCTCGAAAATAAATTTGACACAGCATGATTCAAGCGTAGTAAGTTTTTGGTTTGTAGGGGGAAAAATTACTGCTGTCATTGCTTTCGATTATGTTACGAGAAACAACAGTATATTGGATTGGCAACACACCACGAATGGCGTCCTTATGTATCGCTAACTATAGACCGCCTGTACATGTCGACCACTATTTGCAATTTAGGCAGACAGACAAAATGGTCGGCGGTTATACCAGGTAAACATTATTTTCGCCAGATAAAATAATTCGTAATCGGAGTCTTCTATGTCTATACTAACGTACCATAAACATAAAATTGTTCATATATTAAATCCTGGGCGTTTACTCCGAACTCATTAAGCTGATCTTCGTGTAGATGAACTCCGACACTCCGACACCGAAATTCGATTTTATTACGGGGTGACTTCAAGATGTACATACTTAAATTTAAATAAATTATTTGTGAGATTTATTAAATCCAGATTCAATTTAGACGACATGATACTTATACTTTGGGCAATACCTACGTAGATCTAAACCGCGTCATAAACGTTGAGTGCTATAGTAGCTCAGTGCCCTTAGAAAGCTAGAGAGACAGAAGAGATGCTAAAAAAAAAAGCACTCATTCTGAAAATATCAAATCGTTGGTTCTAATCCCGCTGCGGCCAAAATTTTTTACGGATATGTCAGATCCTTCCGTTTTTCAAATTCTACGTTTAACTGTAAGTTCTGCCGCCATACAATAGACATGTTCAGCAAATAGAAACTATGTCACCAAGTCGTGACACCAAACGAATTTAGTTCATTTATCGGTTTCAGTATATGCATCATACTTTTCGACTCAAAGACTTGTCTTTCTTGGGTAAGAAACGCTAAATATAATCAGTTGAGATTCCAAATTTATGTTTCGCCCTTTATAAACGCATTCACACGAAAGCTAGCGACCAGTTTATATATTACTAGTGACGGTGGCCTGACACGACCCACCGAGCGTGGTGGTGTAACGGATAGCGTTCTGGCCTCGCATTCGGGAGGACGGCGGTTCGAATCCCCGTCCGGGCATCCAGATTTGGGTTTTCCATGGTTTCCCCAAATCACTCCAGGTGAATGCCGGGATGCTTCCTTCAAAACGCCATGGCCGAATTCCTTCCCATTCCTTGCCCCCATCCTTTCCCGTCTCTAAAGACCACGTTGTTAAAAAGGGACGTTAAACTGTTACCAAAAAAAAAAACACTGACACGACCTAATTTCCCTTTTTAATCACTTCAGCTGAATTCAAAACCATACAGATCTTCAATGCTAAACATTGTGTGAACTGTCACGCATCACAAATTCACAACAGATGTTCGATTCTCGCTTGCTAGTTGTGGAAACGAATGCAGAACATGCAACAAAGTACGAAAAATATACAAAAATTGTATATAGCATTCGAATGCATAGTACTGAGTGCTAATTAATATCTATTACCTGAGACTGAAATTCTGAAAATGAATTTTCAGCATCACACAATTGTTAATAAAAATTTACAGTCACATTCCATGGCGACGCTAGCTTTCAGGGATGATGGAGAATACAAAATGTATTAATTTGAGATACGGAATCAGGACCGGTAACTGCTGAGTTGCAGGTTATAAACCATAATTGTTTTGGGGTACTAAGAATGTAGAATAAGAAAAGAAATATTCGTTTGTAGATGTAATAATTCTATTTAACTGTACTGCTTTCAGAAATTACGAATAGATTTAGAATAGGTATTCAACATGCCGTCGTCCAGTTTGACAACGTCGCACTAAGTTCTGTCTTACACGGTTAAACAACTCCGGTGCAGGGGCGTAGCTACTATGGGGCTAGGCGGTGCAGTGCACCGGGGCCCTCACGCTCAGGGGGCCCCCAAGCATACCTCAAGGGGCCCCAAAGAGCATCTCTAGGGGCCCTCAAGCGCAGTTTAGAGGGCCCCACGAGCCTTCAGGGGGCCCCTACCAGCACACAAAGCAAAAAAAAGGTCGCCCCTCTGTCCTGAGGGCCCAAAATAAATTTTTTGCACCGGGGCCCTTGTTGACCTAGCTACGCCACTGCTCCGGTGTCATTATAACGATGTCACAGACAATGAGGCCATCTTCAGTCCCGACAAGCATCTGATACACAAGACGTTTTACATGAATGAACAAAAATAAAAAATCAATTGTGGTCAGATTAAGTGAATTAGTTGCCACGTAATAGAACCTCCTCATTCTACGGAGTTTTGTGGGAACAAGCAACATGTGAAAACTGAGCTGTGATTCCATCATGTTGAAACCACTTGTAAACACATACTGTAGACTAAAGGCTTGTGCGGTACATCAGAACATCACGCCATCTTCATTGCAGTAGTAGATTGTAAAACTCACGCCATTTTCTCTACATTAGTGGACTAGTCCTCAAGATGTACGTTTGGTATGTTATATGGCCTGAAATGTAACCTATAACTTGTGACTGACGAATTTCCGAATTTCGGTTTCTTTACTGAATTAATATGCCCTTCTCCATTATTATTTTATTTTTTTGTAGGCGTACCACAATTTAATAAGACGGCTAAATAAAAACATAGTTTAAAGTTAATCCTTTTACCCAGCTTTAGACGTAATACCACAAAATCGAGATAGTTTTTTTATTATTATTTTAAGTGACTGAAGTCATAAAACAAAGTTTTTGGAGTTCTAGAGGTCGTACAAAAAATTTATGCTATGTCGGTCCGTTGTTAACAGACCAGCAGTGTTCAGACAAACTGTTGCACACAACTACCCAAGCAAAAGCTCGATCCCTACCGGACCAATGAAAATCGTTCCAGAAAAAGATAGCCGCATTATTTGGTCATCGCATTTAGGATTAAAGGAAAGCTACTTCAGTGTCTAGCTTCGTAAAGATCTCGTTTTCAGCGAATGCCCGATGCAAGATATAATGAAGATCCCGTTGCTAGAAGCCGATATTGTTAAGATTGCCTGACAATGTAAGCAAGGCGATTTTGTCTCAATTCGGAAGATTTTCCTTACGAATATTAATTCTGAGATTTCATAATGATTTATGAAAAATAATTTTCGGCTTAAAACCGGTATCTTTTTCTCATAGTTCATAATAATTTCATAAATTTGATAAATCATTTAAGATTCGTAATTTAGCAACACTTGCATTCATTAAAATTCACTGTTTTGGGTGTGCAGTAAGTACTTCCGGGTAGAAGGTGTCTAAAAACAAGATTTTTATTGCCTAGGTTTCTCGTCATGTTGGTTGTCGTTCATGAAATAAAAGCGTGGTCAACATTTCAAGGTTATATATGATCTCATTGTTTATATCACTCTGTATGTTCATCAATCAACCATCTAAAATCACTTGTCTTAACTCAGTGTAAGCGTGAAAAATATAAATCAGTTAGTCCATGTATATTATAAGCCAGCCAACATTTCCAAGAACGTATTATGCAACTAGTAATAAACAGCACTCCGGTATTGACATCCATTTAAGTCAGACGTCTGCCGTCGTTTGTGTTACTAGCTAACTTCGAAACAGCGTTCGCTGCCAAGGCGATGTGGCGGTATGGACAGTGAGATAAGGCTGACGCCACATGAGGTCGGGGTTTGTGGCACCACAAACCTTACACAGTAAATATTCCACCGTGGACAACAACAATGCCGTAACGTTATCATAGACGATCATTGATAACTGTAGCGAAGAAAACAGCAATATAAAATTAAAAAATAATTTGCATGAATCAAACACGAATGAGGACGCATTATATTATTCTTCTATGCGTTTCAGCGATCGAGAAAGGCAGTGAATGCTTCCTTGTATGGCATAATGGCAACCAAATGCAACAGAATTTATCAGCCGTAGCAGCAGATGATGCTTGATAAGCAACATCTGCATAATGGAGTTCGAGTCTCCCCCTAGTAGTTTTGTTTGCATATTTTGAATTGAATTAGGATGGAGCACATGCTCCGCCGGCAACTTCCTTATTATTATTTTTTATTATTATCTTATATACTATCAGTGTTAAATGTCCTGCACCTATCTGCTTCTGCTTTTGTTACTTACGAATTTTAACCTTAAACCCAACTTTTTTTTTTGTTATTCGCTTTTCTTGATTTTTTTTATTGCTTTACGCCTCGTCCACGGCTAAGGTCATTAGAGGCGGGATAGGACTGGGGACAAGGAACGGGAAGGAATTCGGCCATGGTCTTTTTTGAAAGAAGCATCCCGGCATTCGCCTGTAGCGATTTGGGGAAACCATGGAAAACCCAAATCTGGATGCCCGGACGGGGATTCGAACTCGCGTCTTCCCGAATGCGAGGCCAGAACGTTAACCGCTCACCCACCACACTCGGTGCTTTCCTTGATAATTTATTTCAATCCCTGATAACCTCACCCACAAAAGAAAATTTCCCATTCCCTTATACATGAAATCGAATGCTAACTTGTGCCCCTGGTGATATTTCTTTTGAACTACTCGTAATTCTCTGTCTAATATCCCTCGAGACCTATCAGCAACATTCGCCAGGACTCTGTTTGCCCGTCTCCTCTCTTCCAATGATTCACAATCCAGCTCCTATTTCATGTCAGTTAATGGTTGGGTCCTGCGGCCATTTCCACAAACAAATCTAGCTGCTCTTCTTTGCACACCCTCCAACTCCTGTGTTTGATAACCAAAATGTGGATGCCAGACTACACCACCATATTCGACTTATGGTCTGACCAAACTTTTGTAGCCCAACTCCGCCAATTCTGTGGTACATCCTCTCCAGCAAAAGAATGACTTTGTAACCTTTTCCTACCACCTACCGAAAGTGTCCTGCAATTTTGGCACCTATGCGATTTTATCGCTAGATTTAGAGAATTTTGAAGTTCGACAGCGATATTCACAAAAATGTAATCGCTAAAATAATAATTGGCGATTTTTAGTGATATTCAACCTTGCAGAGTTTCGAAAAATAAACTACATTATTTGGGAGAAAATGTGTCTTTTGAGTGTGGAAAATACTCTTCGCCAAGACAACAAAATAGTAGATCTTGCCTCAGAATACGAATCTGATGACAAAAAAAATGACAAACCCCTACAGCAATGGCATGGTATTAATTATGCTCAATGGAACACTACAAACAATATCATTGAATTTCGGGCTGAAGTTAGGAAATACAACAATTCTGCTGGAATAAATACCTTTTTGGAATTATCTGCTTCAGCCATATTCGCTTTATTACTTCCTCAATCAAATGCTGCAATAGAGAAGATTTTCAGTACTATGAACATTGTTAAAAATAAATTGAGAAATAGGATGGCTGCAAATACGAATAGCTTTATATATATATATAAGGAATCAGTTAAAAATTGTGAAAAAACCGCTACAGTTACGAGCTTCTGGCTGATGTGATTGCTTCAATTGGTAAAGATACTAAATATTCTTTTAAAACTAAGATTGACGATTCATCTCATCCTTTCAAATCTCCAAACCGAGAGTGGTGGTGTAACGGCTAGCGTTCTGGCCTCACATTCGGGAGGTCGGCGGTTCGAATCCCCGTCTGGGCATCCAGATTTGGGTTTTCCATGGTTTCCCCAAATCACTCCAGGTGAATGCCAGGATGCTTTCTTCAAAAGGCCATGGCCGAATACCTTCCCATTCCTTGCCCCCCATCCTTTCCCGTCTCTAGTGACAGTTCTGGAAT
Organism: Vandiemenella viatica; assembly: GCA_031002005.1. Lineage (NCBI taxonomy): Eukaryota > Metazoa > Arthropoda > Insecta > Orthoptera > Morabidae > Vandiemenella > Vandiemenella viatica. The sequence continues at coordinate 336,551,988 of JARYHS010013630.1, forward strand.
AGTCAAAGCTGGAGAAAGGCTGTCTTAACGAACTACGTATTTTACTAACAAATAGTGACACATCGAAGAGCCAGAACTATTTAAACAAAGAAAATTAATGACGGCCGTTGTGTAAGTACGTAGTGAATGCGGGTTGTACCAACAGCGGATAAACTTTGATTTGTAAATACTAATCATGCAGTGGTACGAGTAACTATAGATTGTGCTACTGAAGGGCAGCAAGTCACGAGTCACTTGGAAACCGCCAAATCTGAAGAGCCTCAACAGTTACTGAGAAACTCTTTCAGTTGGCAAATTACATTAGTAATCGGTAATGAATGGCTCTTCGGACATTAAAGTTATAATATCTTCGATCAACGAACCTCGTTGTATACATCAATTCATTTTCTGTATCTAAAAACAGTAATACCCAATTCTCAATTTCACTAAACTTGTAAGAATTTTTACCTTATTTTCGTCATAAAATTATAAATTTCACAACGAATAAAGGCAATAATATTCAGGATCATCAATTTTTCGGAGTGGTCAACATTATTTAACTCTTGAGCCATTAATAGACAGATTACTGTGGTCAGACGGGTAATTGAAAAGTTCATTAGTTAATCCATTCACGATTATAAGCTATTTTATTTGCTCTTTCTGAAACATTCAATTTACTTCCCGGACAGTAAGTGACCAAAGCTTAAGGCCAGAAAGATGAGTCCTTCATTTATATTTTCACTGCTTCATACAGGATTGGCTTCTAGAACCAATAACTCCGAATTGGCATTCGTTATCATACAGTAAATACCATATGTTGACCAAATCTCATGTGGTTAGTGATATTTGAGTCCTTTCCACAATTAGCCTGATTAACACTAATAATCGGATCCATTTTCTCCTGTTAAACATGAACAACGCTGTGACATTTTGCAATCATTTGGATCTTGCAGCTAGTACATATTTCTACCGTGCAATATACTGCTGTCAGACACAATGCTAAGGATGTTACACATCGACACTAGTATACTCGCTCCGCAACGCCACCATGCGCCGCGGCAGACGGCTCTAAAGCTACGAGCTGTCCCGGCGCGGTACATATCATCACGGGCCGTGGGAAGTCGTCTTAGCCTTTGTGTTTACATGATAGGTCGCATACAACGCATTTTAGTTGTCGACTACTGTCTCAGTTTAGCATACGGTACGAACCGTGAGGCCTTCGTACTAGCCGACCAGCGGTATGCAACAGATAGACCAAAATTTATCTAACAAGCATAATAGTAAAAGAAATACGAGTACAGGCGATGGCCTTATTACACATCTAATCACGCAGGACTTCCTATAGAAAACTAATTTTTCTTTAAGCATGTGATTGCTCTACTCAGATTTGCTGATAAATTCTATACCGCCAAATTAAGTTGGTCAGTTCTCTCTAAAGTTAGTAATAAATAACATGTTAAATATCTTTCAAAAATTTATTCGCAGACATTCTGTTACAAGTTTCAGTTTAAAGTTGTTTACAATAATTTATAGGTTGGAATCAGAATGAAGGCCAGTATTTGTCTTCGATGAATGTGGAGAGCCGCCAATGAACCGCATTCTGGTTGGAGGCCACTCCCGCTTCTTCCGTCGAACCGTTCTGCGTCGTTGCTGCCGCTAATGAAGAGCATTCAGGCTGGAAGCCGCTCCTGTTTCTTCCGTCGAACCGTTCTGCGTCGCTTCCGCCGCCGGTGACCGCTCCTGGTTCTGCGGCCGGCGCTCTCCCTGAAACAGCGTGACGTCAGTATGCTCCCCAGTGCGGGTCCACCCCAAACCCGCCCCCTCAGTGGACCCAAACCCCGCCCCAGCCTCCGCGGTGTTCCCGGCTGCCGCGATGCCGGCCGCGGCGGTGGAGCCAGCTGCCTGCGGCGGCAGCATTCACTCCTGCAGTGGGCGCAGCCGCGGTAGGGCGCCGCGTGCGGCGACTAGCGGCGGCAGATCCGCGGCGAGCGCTTCTGCGGGGCAGTGGCAAGCGGCGGCTGAACCACAGCAAGTGCCGCGGTGCGGCGACATGCCGCGGCTGAGTCCCGCTGCGGAATGAACGTTGCGGCCGCACGGCGCCGCGGCGCAGCTCGTCGCTGCGGTGCAGCACCTGTGGCGGCTGAGTCCCCGCGGCAGCCGGCAAACGACGGCGGCCGCAAACACCGCACCGCTCCAGCCGAGGAAGGAACAACGCGCAGGCGGCTGCAATCCCTGCCCCGAAAGTCTCCAGTGAGGCGACGCGCGCGTCAGGCTGAAGACTCGATTAGGCGGAGGTTTGTAACCTCTCCTTCTCACATTTATAGTAAAACTAATTACTGTGTGAGGCTATTATATTTGGGAGGTTGTATCCTGTTTTGTACGCTCAGAAGGGCGTACTGGAAGGATTAGCTCCAAAATGTTAACTAATAACGTAACAATTCGGTTCCAAGAAAATCTTTGCTTGAAACCCGGCCCGTAATGCTAAGCGCAACGATTTTAATGAGTTTTTTATAAGTCTAGCAACTACTAAATAAAAAAAACAATAGTACATAAGTATACTTCACTTTTAATATCACCACTCAACACATTTCGTTTCTAAAATTACACCACAGCCGCAGCAAGACTTTTTGTGCGTGCTTCTGAACGTATTTATCCTTCTCTCTAAAGACAATAATACTTTCTCTCTCTCTGACTCTCCAAAGACAACAACACTATTCCTACTTAAACCTAAGATCTTACAACTACCCCAGTACAATATTAAAACGTCTGTGGAACTCGTTATATTACAATCTCAGAGTATTTATATTTTTTTTTAAAATTATTAATTATTAATTAATACGAAGATATAAATAATAATATATATATATATATACATTGATTGGAGATTAAAGGTTGCATCTGCCCCCACATTGAGACAAATGCAATGCTGTCACACCACTTCTACTCCACCAAACAGTATTAATTTGTCGAAATGTATTACACCCCTTGTCCATCTGCATTCCTTTTTGCTACAAGTTCAGTGTGAATCATCTTACAGTACATTCACATGTTACACCTGCTTCTGGCAATTTTAATTACACAATCATCATAAGTTAACTTTACTAGCAATGCTCAGTTCATGCCATAATAAAATTGTTTAGCAACCATACAGTACATAACTACTATTGTAACTTTAAATGGTCCCTTAGCATGTAACACACCATACAGAGAATACTGGTACTTTTACCAAAATAAAATTTGATGTTCGTTCTGCCGCAGCTATTGGCACTCGTTCGACAAAGCCAACAACACTGTTATACACAACACTGAACGTACATCAACACTCGCACTCCTGTTGTTAGATATCTACCTGGTATTTTAATATATTAGGTACTTATAAATCGCCTTGGCGATTGTGCAAAGGTGTCCGCTCACTTGAGCGAAAGACAAGTAGATGGATTTTGGGCTTTATCTTTTAGGATCAGATTTTAGTTTTATACAGATTGAAAAATTTCGCTGTCGCTAAAAAGGGTGTTCCTTCACCGGGAAAATTGGGTATAGCATGTCCGCATGTTTAGTATTTCGTTCGGAGTAGAGTCACTGTTTCAGGCGCTCCCCGAACAATAACTTCGGCATTTATTTCTAACACGAGACATGGTCTTCCTGTGCCGTATTGACCTTGCATCTCCCCATGAAACTACCTTTATTGCATCCGTTTCTTTTCCCATGCGTACCTTCAAATGTGTGGCATTGATTGTAAGCTCTGGCGAACTCCATTTCATGCCCGACTTCACTCCCACCAATGTGAAGCAATTGTTGTCTATTCTGAAATCCCCATTGCACCCTAAAATTACATAAGGTTCCATTTCCATTTGAAAAATATGTTTGACTGCTTTTGTTTTGTTGCTTTTAACAGTAGTAATTGCCTTCCCCTTGACGGGCCACCTAACTATCATCTTTTCCTCGTCTATTGCTGACATAATTTTACATAAGGTTGTTTCTTCCCGCACTACCTCAGCTTGTTCTTTCTGCTTCCAAGTAATATTTTCCAAATCGTGTATTTTTTCCCTTATCTTAACATCACGCGATAAATTATTATCCTCTTCAAACCTATCAGCAACATTAAAATCATCTTCCTCAGTATATATCTGTTGTAGCGCATGTAATTTCATACTTCCCAAAATTCCGGAATCATTCACTACTTCTTGCCAAAATTTTATCAGTTGTTCTCTTCCATCCTTTAAAATTTTAATTTCTCCTTTGCCACAATCAATGGTAACTCGATACTTCATTAAAAAATCTATACCCAATATACAGTTTACATTTAGACCGGGTATTACGATGCATCTGTGCTCTATATTAATTTCATTATCTCTAACTCCATCCAAATTTGAATTTTTAACCGCTTGCTTAACTTCCCAGTTGCCCCCATAATCTGTACATAATTTATAGGCATTTCAGTAATTTTGTGCTTTCCTTTTACGTGTTCATACAATGCTTGCGATATTGCCGTAAGGTCACTTCCTGTGTCGACTAAAGCCTGACATTCAGTGCCAAATATCTTCACGTTGAGTAAAGGCTGTCGTATTTCTTCTTCTACAGCTTCGAAAATTTCCTCTTTTAATAAATCATTTGCAATTTCTTTGTGTGCCCATTCATCCACGTGTAATTCTTTCTTTCTTAGGTTATTCATCTTTAATTGTTGCTGCGTCTCCCGCTTTGCACCTCGGACCAAAACATTCTCGCCATCTCCGCTTTTGTTGAATTCAGAATGCACTGCGACCTTGTCATCATTTTGCCCCGTAGACATTTCCGCTTTATTATAGTTCTCATTTTTTATGTTTTCTAGTATTCTTCTTTGAGATACCTTCGAATTCTTCACTTCTTCGTTGAAACATCGCACATAAAATATTCTTATTTTATTCTCGTCATTTTCTTCTTCACAATCTTCGCTTTCGCAACTTGACAAATCTTCTTCGCTCACGTACTGGTTTAATGGTAGCTCGGTACTATCCCCCTCGGATTCATCTTCCGTGGAAATATTCTTTATAAGACTATATTTTTTTTTTACATGATTATCCTCAAATTCAACTTCCTCTTTTCTATATATTTCCTCGCATAAATCGATTCTACACAACTCCGATATTTCATCGCCTTTCCAGTTGTTTTCGTGGCTTATTAATCGGGCTCACACTTGCGATTTTCTATATTATTTAAACACTTCCACCATTTTAAATACTCTCCCTTACTTGTTTCCTTGCTCTCATAAATATTTTTTGCACCAAGATTTTCCATAGCACAAACATTAAATGGCTCACTAGATATCTTCCCCTTCTCTGCTAGAGCCGTCACAGTCGGGGTTTTGAGTTTTCCGCCCTCTGTGCTTCCTTTGATGACATATCTTCCTTGCTTTGTAAATACATTGATTGTCTATATTGCGGCCGTTGATTACTACGCACTTGAAAGCTATGGCTAGGATTATTTCCATTGTGGGTATTATTTTCATATTGCTGCACATTCTCTTTGCCCTGCTGATGCACTTGTGTGCCTCCTCTCCCATAACCACTATTTCCCTTCTGTAACCAATTTTGTGACGGCTATTGTAAAATCTACCTCCGTCCCTTTCACCTCCATATCCGACATTTCGATAATTCTCCGTATTGCTATCGTACACTTCATTGCAACGGTCTATCCGTTCAAGCACATCTAAAAATTCATCCATCCTGTTCCACTGGTTAATCACTAACTTGTCCTGTACTGGTCGAGGCAATTTCTGGAGCAAGATCTCTATTTGCTCTACGTCTCCCACAGGTTGATCCAAATATGTCAAGTCTTTGCTTATCAATTCACAAAATTCTCTCATCCGTCCATCGCTCCTACTGTATCGTCGAGCATTATAAAATTCGCTCTTTACTTTTCTTTGCTTTTGTATAGACCAGAACTTGTCCCGGAACATTTTCAAAAATTCGTCGTAATTATAGCAATCAACTGCTGCTTCGCAGCTCCATGAAAAGGCTTCATCTCTCAATTTGCTCTTCACGAAACGAATCTTTTCTATATCAGACCATTCTTCTGGCAAATCTTTTTCATATATTTTCACGAAATCTGCCGGATGGATTTTCCCACATGGCTTGAATATTGCTTCCGGTAAAATTGATTGAATACTCGTAGTCATCGCCCCACTAACTACGGTTGTTGGTATTCGTTCCACCTTCTCTAATCTTTCTTCCACATGTTTATATCTACACCCAATGTTTTCAATTTCATTTTTCAAGCCATTTAATTTTTTATCAATATTCTCATTATTTTTAACAGCTTGATTTTCGATCTGGATCCATTTCTCCTTAGTTTGTTCTTTCCCCTCGGCTATACCAAGCTCTACAGAGACTATATTTTTATTTACAGCCTTTAATTCCTCCTTGCATTTTCTTTGGTTCTCAGCAACAATTCTCTTAACGTCTTCAATAACCGCACACTGTTTCTCATGGTTACTTCGCACGCCCTGTTCCACCAGTACCGCAACCTCTCGTTGTACCTTTTCTTGAAAATTGTTTAATTCTGCTTTCACTTCTTGCTTCCATTTCTCTTGAAATTTATTTAATTCATCCCTCACAGAAAGTAATCCTTCTTCGATCTTCTTTTGACTCAAATCGATCCTTTTATTAATTTCTGTTTTCATTTCTTGATTTGCCTTTTCTAGTTTCTTTTCCATTTTCATCAAAAACGACATTAATGATTGGGTATCAGATTGGGTATCCTGGTTCCTTTCTCGAGTTTTTAGTGACCGGCTTAATTCTGGTGAGATACCTCCATCATCATGATATTCTCTCCCCCCATTAATATTACATCCATTCATTAGCTCAACATTCTGATCATTACTGCTATTATCAAAATATTCATCCACCCTCTTTACCTCGGATTCGCCATTAGGACTGCTAGTATTTCTTGTCGGACCTTGCAAATCATTGCTCGCATCTCCCACATTTAGACTAATTGCACCAGTACTGTCTGTCCGCCAACCCGACATTTTACTTGTATCTTCGAAATCACTTCCTACATTCATTTTCATTAAATCAACGTAATTACTTGCCATATTTATCAAAAAAAAAATACCTTGACGTACCCAACACACACAAAAAAAAATTATTTGGAACAACAAGAAATTCTTTTGACACACAACATTTCCTGCTTTATCAAATTAAATCATTAATACACTTAGTACCACACTGATATCAACGCCGATAACATTGACAAGAGAAACCAAGAAACCAACTTTACTTACTACTATTCTTTGTAGCTTCTGTAAAACATTTCAGAAATGCAGAACAGAATAAATCCACTCCAGAACAGAGCTGAAATTTAAATCCAAACACACACATACAAATAGAAAAAAAATTATATAATTACTTATAAATAAATGCCCCCCTTTTTGTTCAATAATTTTCTTTTATTTCTCTGCCTTATTAATTACGAGATATCCACAGACGCCTAATTTTAAGGTAAACATTCTACTAGATTCCTTTTACAAATTTAGTTTTTAACGTCTTTTACAATAATCTCTTGTTATCCTTGAATTTAATTCTTTACTATTATCAGAATTTAACGTTGTTGCAGTTCAAATCTGTAAACTTTGTCTCTCAATCAAAATTAATTTCAACAGTTAAATTTTTACGTTAATTTTCAGTCTTTAGTTTACCACACAGCAACAACTTCTTATTGCTCTCCCAATCACTTTAACTACCGACGACTCTTCTAGTAGTCCCACGTAGATTAAATAAACATAGATCGGTACTTGCCAAATGCGCCTTTCCGCTTCGTAGTTCTTCGTCCGCCACGTTGTCGTTTCAGCAGACTTGTATCCTGTTTTGTACGTTCTATGTAAGTATCGTATCGAGAGCTAACTTTATATTTCTTTGCGTTATTTATTTTTACATCTTGTGATAATTATTTAAATTATTATTATTTTGGCTTTTTTACTGCAACTCAGATTTCATCGACTCAACCAGAAACTTGGTTTAATATCAATAAATAAGGTGAGAAAAAGTGAAAATAACAGATTCTACAATTAGTAAATAATGTTTGTTTTTATCTTCACAATGAATCATGTTCTAAGGTTAAAAACGTCAGTACGTACACAACGTTCTGCACCGGCAATAGTTGCTAGACTTATAAAAAAACTCATTAAAATCGTTGCGCTTAGCATTACGGGCCGGGTTTCAAGCAAAGATTTTCTTGGAACCGAATTGTTACGTTATTAGTTAACATTTTTGGAGCTAATCCTTCCAGTACGCCCTTCTGAACGTACAAAACAGGATACAACCTCCCAAATATAATAGCCTCACACAGTAATTAGTTTTACTGTAAATGTGAGAAGGAGAGGTTACATGTGGCTTACCCTGCCATGATCTGAGGTTTTTGTGAAGCGGCGGATTGCATGTGGACCAGGTTGTCAGAATTGGTAAAGCAGCAGAAGTTGTAAGTATTGATTTCTGGCTAGAGGAATCTTCTGATGGTGATGCTGCAGAACGGAGGTGGACAAGTCTGCTGAAACGACAACGTGGCGGACGAAGAACTACGAAGCGGAAAGGCGCATTTGGCAAGTACCGATCTATGTTTATTTAATCTACGTGGGACTACTAGAAGAGTCGTCGGTAGTTAAAGTGATTGGGAGAGCAATAAGAAGTTGTTGCTGTGTGGTAAACTAAAGACTGAAAATTAACGTAAAAGTTTAACTGTTGAAATTAATTTTGATTGAGAGACAAAGTTTACAGATTTGAACTGCAACAACTTTAAATTCTAATAATAGTAAAGAATTAAATTCAAGGATAATAATAGATTATTGTAAAAGAAGTTAAAAACTAAATTTGTAAAAGGAATCTAGTAGAATGTTTACCTTAAAATTAGGCGTCTGTGGATATCTCGTAATTAATAAGGCAGAGAAATAAAAGAAAATTATTGAACAAAAAGGGGGGCATTTATTTATAAGTAATTATATAATTTTTTTTTTAGTTGTATGTATGTGTTTGGATTTAAATTTCAGCTCTGTTCTGGAGTGGATTTATTCTGTTCTGCATTTCTGAAATGTTTTACAGAAGCTACAAAGAATAGTAGTAAGTAAAGTTGGTTTCTTGGTTTCTCTTGTCAATGTTATCGGCGTTGATATCAGTGTGGTACTAAGTGTATTAATGATTTAATTTGATAAAGCAGGAAATGTTGTGTGTCAAAAGAATTTCTTGTTGTTCCAAATAATTTTTTTTTGTGTGTGTTGGGTACGTCAAGGTATTTTTTTTTGATAAATATGGCAAGTAATTACGTTGATTTAATGAAAATGAATGTAGGAAGTGATTTCGAAGATACAAGTAAAATGTCGGGTTGGCGGACAGACAGTACTGGTGCAATTAGTCTAAATGTGGGAGATGCGAGCAATGATTTGCAAGGTCCGACAAGAAATACTAGCAGTCCTAATGGCGAATCCGAGGTAAAGAGGGTGGATGAATATTTTGATAATAGCAGTAATGATCAGAATGTCGAGCTAATGAATGGATGTAATATTAATGGGGGGAGAGAATATCATGATCATGGAGCGATCTCACCAGAATTAAGCCGGTCACTAAAAACTCGAGAAAGGAACCAGGATACCCAATCTGATACACAATCATTAATGTCGTTTTTGATGAAAATGGAAAAGAAATTAGAAAAGGCAAATCAAGAAATGAAAACAGAAATTAATAAAAGGATCGAGTTGAGTCAAAAGAAGATCGAAGAAGGATTACTATCTGTGAGGGATGAATTAAATAAATTTCATGAGAAATGGAAGCAAGAAGTGAAAGCAGAACTAAACAATTTTCAAGAAAAGGTACAACGAGAAGTTGCGGTACTGGTGGAACAGGGTGTGCGAAGTAACAATGAGAAACAGTGTGCGGTTATTGAAGACGTTAAGAGAATTGATGCTGAGAACCAAAGAAAATGCAAGGAGGAATTAAATGCTGTAAATAAAAATATAGTCTCTGTAGAGCTTGGTATAAGCAAGGGGAAAGAACAAGCTGAGGTAGTGCGGGAAGAAACAACCTTATGTAAAATTATGTCAGCAATAGACGAGGAAAAGATGATAGTTAGGTGGCCCGTCAAGGGGAAGGCAATTACTACTGTTAAAAGCAACAAAACAAAAGCAGTCAAACATATTTTTCAAATGGAAATGGAACCTTATGTAATTTTAGGGTGCAATGGGGATTTCAGAATAGACAACAATTGGCTCACATTGGTGGGAGTGAAGTCGGGCATGAAATGGAGTTCGCCAGAGCTTACAATCAATTCCACACATTTGAAGGTACGCATGGGAAAAGAAACGGGTGCAATACAGGTAGTTTCATGGGGAGATGCAAGGTCAATACGGCACAGGAAGACCATGTCTCGTGTTAGAAATAAATGCCGAAGTTATTGTTTGGGGAGCGCCTGAAACAGTGACTCTACTCCGAACGAAATACTAAACATGCGGACATGTTATACCCAATTTTCCCGGTGAAGGAACACCCTTTTTAGCGACAGCGAAATTTTTCAATCTCTATAAATCTAAAATCTGATCCTAAAAGATAAAGCCCAAAATCCATCTACTTGTCTTTCGCTCAAGTGAGCGGACACCTTTGCACAATCGCCAAGGCGATTTATAAGTACCTAATATATTAAAATATCAGGTGAATACCCTACCACGGCTTTAACTGTAGATATCTAACAGCAGGAGTGCGAGTGTTGATGTACGTTCAGTGTTGTGTGTAACAGTGTTGTTGGCTTTGTCGAACGAGTGCTAATAGCTGCGGCAGAACGAACGAGTATCAAATTTTATTTTTGGTCCAAGTACCAGTATTCTCTGTATGGTGTGTTACATGCTAAGGGACCATTTAAAGTTACAATAGTAGTTATGTACTGTATGGTTGCTAAACAATTTTACTATGGCATGAACTGAGCATTGCTAGTAAAGTTAATTTATGATGATTGTGTAATTAAAATTGCCAGAAGCAGGTGTAACATGTGAATGTACTGTAAGATGATTCACACTGAACTTGTAGCAAAAAGGAATGCAGATGGACAAGGGGTATAATACATTTCGACAAATGAATACTGTTTGGTGGCGTAGAAGTGGTGTGACAGCATTGCATTTGTCTCAATGTGGGGGCAGATGCAACCTTTAATCTCCAATCAATGTATATATATATATATTATTATTTATATTTTTGTATTAATTAATAATTAATAATTTAAAAAAATGTAAATACTCTGAGATTGTAATATAACGAGTTCCACAGACGTTTTTAATATTGTACTGGGGTAGTTGTAAGATCTTAGGTTTAAGTAGGAATAGTGTGGTTGTCTTTGGAGAGTCAGAGAGAGAGAAGGTATTGTTGTTTAATGAGAGAAGAAAAAGATACGTACAGAAGCACGTACAAACAAAAAGTCTTGCTGCGGCTGTGATGTAATTTTAGAAAAGAAATGTGTTAAGTGGTGAGATTAAAACTGAAGTATACTTATGTAATATTTTTATTATTTAGTAGTTGCTAGACTTATAAAAAAAAACTCATTAAAATCGTTGCGCTTAGCATTACGGGCCGGGTTTCAAGCAAAGATTTTCTTGGAACCGAATTGTTACGTTATTAGTTAACATTTTTGGAGCTAATCCTTCCAGTACGCCCTTCTGAACGTACAAAACAGGATACAACCTCCCAAATATAATAGCCTCACACAGTAATTAGTTTTACTGTAAATGTGAGAAGGAGAGGTTACATAACTACCCCAGTACAATATTAAAACGTCTGTGGAACTCGTTATATTACAATCTCAGAGTATTTACATTTTTTTTAATTATTAATTATTAATTAATACGAAGATATAAATAATAATATATATATATACATTGATTGGAGATTAAAAGGTTGCAGGTTCCAACGCGTCTGCTCGCTGTCCCGTCCGAGGCTGGAGTACACCGAGGCCGTGTCGGAAGCCGACTTATATACCCTATCGACAATGCGGGGGACCATTTCCGCGGCAACACTCAGTTTCAACAAAGAAATCTCGTGGTTACCGTAGATACGTTGTCACAGCATGCGTCAAAATGTGGTATATTGTTCTATAGTCGCACGCAGTATTCTGTTAGTACCACAAGTTTAAACGGTCCACGTCAGAGATAATTTTAAAGATATTTTTGTTTTGATCACAGAGACCAGACTGTTACCATTGATATCAGCATTGTGAGTAGAGGAACCGCATTGTGTCTAAATTGAAGTGAAAGATTTCAACAGCGTCGCTGAATCTCCAAAGTCTCACTTTTCAAGAGAAACAAGACTTCCAACATCCAAGGTGGTCACGGACATGTTAAGGGCATGTTGGAATCATCGTTAAAGTGTGAGTGAATTTGGCTGTCACATCAATATGTAAGTGGACGTTCTCATATTATATTACATTTTTATTTTATTTTTTAAGAAACAGAACCGGTTCTGTACCCGTCATAACTCCTTTTTGGGGGGGCAAGGAACGCGTAGGCATTCGACCGTAGTGTTTTGAAGAAACCATCGCAGAATTCGCTAAAATTTATTTTTAGAAACCACGAAAAATCAAAATCTGGATGGCCCAATGGGGATTTGAACCTGTGTCCTGCAGAATTCCAGGTCTTAGCATAACGCTCATTTCATCTAATAGACTAATCGTGTAGTCGGTAAAAGCCATCGCATTCCGACCTTACTGGCGTTAGTGTAAGTTGTTGTTTTTTTATTGTTCAGCTTTTAGTTTATTTATTGGAAATTATTCAGATCTATTACGAGTCTCAAAATAACTACAGAAAAAAAAATCAACACCGTTAGCAATAGAGGAGGTGAATTTTGATGCAAGGCTCGGAGCTTTCCAACAACGAATGAGGATGCAATATAATATTCTTCTATGCATATCTGCGATCGAGCAAGGCAGTGAATGCTTCCTTGTATGGCATAATGTCAACCAAATGCAACAGAACTTATCAGCCGTAGCAGCAGATGATGCCTGATAAGCAACATCTGCATAATGGAATTCGAGTCTCCCCCTAGTAGTTTTGTTTGCATATTTTGAATTGAATTGCGATGGAGCACATGCTCCGCCGGCAACTTCCTTATTATTATTTATTATTATTATCTTATATACTATCAGTGTCCTGAGTAGTGCCGTATTTCTTACAAGAAAGTAGGAGAAGTTTTATGTCCCCCTCTGGTTGTTCGACGCAGGCTTATCCGATTTAAGTGGCAGGGAAAGTTGCCGTGGTGAAATCGGCTTCTAATAATATTGGTTAAATGGCGTCTGTTAACTCTCCAGTTATGGAATCAAGGTTTGGGGGGGAAGGATGAATGTTTGGATGCGGCCGTAAAAAACTCCTTTCTAGTGCATCGAATTGTTCTAATACTTTTTTATTTATTGCTCGCTCCCTGCTTAATATCTTGGATGAATGCTGTTGGCGTGGTAGATCTATTTTTTGTTCTTTTAGGATGGCTTCTTTGACTAGTCTGTATATATATCCGTTGTATTTGATATCTTTATGTGAGGGTACTCATATTAGGATTGTTTTGATACCTAGTTTATTGTTGAGGTGTATTTCGTGTAATATTTTTATTTTCAGGGGCGCCATATTATAGTTCTACTTCGGATCTGTTATGCTCCTTTTAACGTTCAAGGAGTCGACTATTACTTGTGTTACCATTTCCTTTGGTTCCCTAGTGCCACTGTATCTTATTGCTTCTAGTATCACTTCCGCTTCAGCTAAATATATTGGAGTTTGCGGTGGTAAGGATTATAAAAATCGATGTTGTGTTTTGGAGCAATGTAGTGCGCTGCCAACTCGATCCCTTAAGTTATTTTTGGATTCATCCGTGTATATGTGGACTTAGTTTGGGTCTGAGTTGGCTAGCAGGGCGTTCAACGTATATTTGGCATAACTTCCATTAGTATGTTCTAAGCACCGTACTTGTATGTCTAAGGATCATGGGTGGTAAGGTGCTTGGAATATCTGATAGATGAGGAACTTCGGTATGTTGATGCCCCTTTCCTCCCATATGGTATTCATGTTAAGTAGGGGAGGGTTATCTTGGGAATCTGTGTGTTGATTTACGTTCTTGTTCTTCCAATAATTAAGATGACTTAACCATTCCTTCAGTGGATGTGTAGTGATGTCCACTATGAATTTCTCCGTGAGCTGTATTCTCCTTATGTAAAGCGGCTTCTAACAGTAATACGTTATTTGGTGTAGATCGTAGTACTGCTAAACATGTTCTAAGGCAGCGATGCTTCAAAGAGTCAAGTTTCCACAATGAGTCTTTTACGCCGTTTGTGTAGAAGACGCTACCGTAATCAATTATAGATGTAATCATTGATTTGTATATGAGTAGAAGTGAGTTGGGGTGAGATACCCCGTTTGATCCCGCAACTGCTCTTAGAATGTTGAGTCGCTTGTCCGATTCGGCTAGTATATACTGAAAATTATGTTCTCTCCACGTGAGTCGGGAGCCTATCATCATTTCCAGAAAACGGCTCTGTTTATTCACTGAAAATGAATGAGGTCCTATTAGTAGCCTGGATTCTTCGGGGACTTTTAAGTTTTGAGAATATCACCACTTATGATTTATCATTGCAGATGTCTAATCGTAATGAAAGGCCCACGTGTTAAACGTCCATATCGCTTCGTTCAACTTTTCGAGACCATCATCTGTTGTTGAGCTCCTAGTGTATATTGCGATATCATCCGCAATTTGGAGGGTTGATACTCTTGGGGAAAAAGATATTATCTAAGTCGTGACTGTATATTAGATACAGAAGTGGGCTAAATATCGTGCCTTGTCCGAGTCCATTGTAGACCTAACGGGGGCCCTACCAGTTCACCTGAAATTAAGATCTATATAACCCTTTCGGATATGTGCTAATGAATCCCTGATATAAACTAACGTGGAAGTTCCAAGCTGGACAGTTTTTGCATCAAGATGTTAATTACTTGTCATAATCTGATGAGATACCTAATACACTCCTGGAAATTGAAATAAGAACACATTGACGCCGGTGTGTAAGACCCACCATACTTGCTCCGGACACTACAAGAGGGCTGTACAAGCAATGATCAAACGCACGGCACAGCGGACACACCAGGAACAGCAGTGTTGGCCGTCGAAGGGCGCTAGCTGCGCAGCGGTTGGGCACCGCCGCAGTCAGTGTCAGCCAGTTTGCCGTGGCATACGGAGCTCCATCTCAGTCTTTAACACTGGTAGCATGCCGCGACAGCGTGTACGTGAACCGTATGTGCAGTTGAAGGACTTTGAGCGAGGGCGTATAGTGGGCATGCGGGAGGCCGGGTGGACGTACCGCCGAATTGCTCAACATGTGGGGCGCGAGGTCTCCACAGTACGTCGATGTTGTCGTCAGTGGTCGGCGGAAGGTGCACGTGCCCGTCGACCTGTGTCCGGACAGCAGCGACGCACGGACGCACGCCAAGACCGTCGCATCCTACGCAGTGCCGTAGGGGCCCGCACCGCCACTTCCCGGCAAATAAGGGACACTGTTGCTCCTGGGGTATCAGAGAGGACCATTCGCAACCGTCTCCATGAAGCTGGGCTACGGTCCCGCGTACCGTTAGGTCGTCTTCCGCTCACGCCCCAACATCGTGCAGCCCGCCTCCAGTGGTGTCGCGACAGGCGTGTATGGAGGGACGAATGGAGACGTGTCGTCTTCAGTGATGAGAGTCGCTTCTGCCTTGGTGCCAATGATGGTCGTATGCGTGTTTGGCGCCGTGAAGGTGAGCGCCACAATCAGGACTGCATACGACCGAGGCACACAGGGCCAACACCCGGCATCATGGTGTGGGGAGCGATCTCCTACACTGGCCGTACACCTCTGGTGATCGTCGAGGGGACACTGAACAGTGCACGGTACATTCAAACCGTCATCGAACCCATCGTTCTACCATTCCTAGACCGGCAAGGGAACATGCTGTTCCAACAGGACAATGCACGTCCACATGTATCCCGTGCCACCCAACGTGCTCTAGAAGGTGTAAGTCAACTACCCTGTCCAGCGAGATCTCCGGATCTGTCCCCCATTGAGCATGTTTGGGACTGGATGAAACGTCGTCTCACGCGGTCTGCACGTCCAGCACGAACGCTGGTCCAGCTGAGGCGCCAGGTGGAAATGGCTTGGCATGCCGTTCCACAGGACTACATCCAGCACCTCTACGATCGTCTCCATGGGAGAATTGCAGCCTGCATTTGCTGCGAAAGGAGGATATACACGGTACTAGTGCCGACATTGTGCATGCTCTGTTGCCTGTGTCTATGTGCCTATGGTTCTGTCTGTGTGATCATGTGTTCTATCTGACCCTAGGAATGTGTATATAAAGTTTCCCATTCCTGGGACAATGAATTCACGGTGTTCTTATTTCAATTTCCAGGAGTGTAATTTTGCCCCAAGATTTGTTTCCATGTAAATGTAATGTTGATATTTGTAGTTACTAATACTATGTTATCGAATGTGGTTTTTCCTTTCCTAAATCCAAACTGTGATGTCGGTAGTAAGTTATTTCTTTCCATCCACTATTGAAGCCTTTCTGTTACCATACGCTCTAATTTTTTGAACACACATGGTATCAGGGAGATAAGTCTGTAGGACCATGGATAATTAGGATCTTTGTTGGGTTTCTATATTGGTATAATAGTCTTCTTTCTCTACTCTTTGGGGGTAGGAAGCTTCATTCAAATTACGATGAAATTTTTAAAAAAAAAAAAAAAAAAAAAAAAAAAAAAAAAAGCTGAAGGGCAATGCAGGCAAGTTATGTAACATCGAGGCCTGGTGTAGTGTCTGAGGATCACTTGATACTTTGTTGAACCTCTCTTACTGTGAATGGAGCACAGAGTTCGTGTTCAACTTGTTGTTCCGGGTTAAGATAATATTTATAGTTTTTATGATGACTATCAGGAGCAATCTCTTTGTGATAGCCTCCAAGTGTAAGTTATCTAGTTTCATACTTGCAGGGGAAGCTTTCCTGTTCTTTAAGCATCTTTTTTGGTGCCACATACAGTTCGTGATTGTTTCTTCTCTAAGTTTTAACAATATTTTATCAAGCAAACACGTTTCTGTGTTCTCAATGTTCGTTTGGTCCTTGAACCAGTTTATTTGTAGACAAAATAATGTTCTACTGTTGGTTCTTTTCGGTATTTGTTTGTAGGCTAAATAATGTTCTATTGTTGGTTCCTTCGGTATTTGTTTTTGGCTAAATAATGTTCTACTGTTGGTTCCTTCGGTATTTTGTTGGTTCATTTCGGTATTTGTTAGTAGGCTAAATAATGTTCCACTGTTGGTTCATTTCAGTAGTTTCTAAGCACTAATCTTCTTTCGGCCACTGCTTTGGAGCACTCTATATTCCACCAAATTGTTCGGCGGATCGTTAGAATATTTTAGTCGTCCTGTAAGAGGAAATGATTTATCAACTGCTGTTGTAATAGCATGTATCAGATGTTTGTAGGCCACCGTGCCAGACTTTTCAGTGGGGATACTTTTAAATGTGTCCTTTAAGTATCGTTTGTATAGACCGCAATCCACGTTACAGATGTTCCAGTGGGATGCCCCTTCAACTCGAAGTTGGTGTTGCAATCTGCAGTGAGTTTAATAGGTAAATGATCAGATCCTAAAATGTCCTTTAGAATTAGGTCGATAGCCGACCGGTTCCCCTATATCCTTGGGATTAACATAGGAGATCCGTTGTTGATTATAACGAGAGCTTTGTCTTCTGTCATTTAGATTAAAGCATATATTGGAGTCACCATGCTGACAACCCCAGCTCCCCCCCCCCCCCCTGTTAGATAAGAAGGTGTAACTGAGGCAGAAATACGATTGAAATTCAAGGTTGTCAAGTCTTTGTCGGATATATATTACTTGGAAATGCAGATTTGCGAAATTTAAAATTTAAGTTTCATGGGGGATGTGGTGTCTGATCAACATTGCAACTACTCCCTTTCCATCAGGTCGATCGTCTTTATATGTTTGGTAATACTTGAGGTCGACATCTCTCTGAGATTTGAACCATGTTTCAGATAATAGTGCAATATCTATTTTGGTATTACAAAGTGCAATATTCTGACTTTCTCTATTAGAATATATTATTCTTCAGCTCCACTGAAGAAGGTTAAGTTGTGTAATGTGTGGGGGAGACTTGTTAGGCCTTGCATTACCTGTATAGGGTTCATGGATTTGACGATTTAGTAATGTGCTGAAGTGGATTCCTTACATGCGTTGGGTCAACCGTGCCATTGGTTCTGATGAGTTCAATAATAGATATTACTAAAGTCATTAGTTTTTCTACCATTGGGGTTCCAGGCATTAGGGGCTGGTGCCCCTATGGCTGGTTATAATTTTTTAATAATAATAATAAGTCCGTGTGGTCGTAATGACCTGATGACAGGGTTTCTACTGGCTGCGCATTCCCCCCCCCCCCCCTGTGCAGCCTCATTAACCCAACCCGGCGATCCTACCGGGTACAGGGGACCTACAGTTTAACGTGGAATCCGAACCACGGAAGCGTTCTGGTGTATTTCACGTTACACAGCAAGCTGTGCCAGAGGTGAAGGTCAGGTTAAGTGTCTATGAAAATCCCCACCGAGACAGGGATTCGAACCGGGATCTTTCGATCCCCAATCAGACGCCTTGACCACTGAGCCGCCAGACCGTTAGTTCTGTAATGTATCTTGCTGAATTATTGTAACATACAAGTAACGCAATTAAGAGTATTCGACAGTGCATTTATTTCAAATGATATATAAATGGGATTGAAAAGTGAGGTTTCAAGTTCACTGACAAACAAACAAAATATCAGACCCAGCAACCCGGAGGATCTGGCACCACCATCCAGATTTCAATTTTTTCTGTTTTCCCAATATTACATTTTATGTATAAACATATACAATACTTCTACAGAAACTCTGCTATCTTCTTAAAGTGCCTTAATATTCTTAGGTCAGCAGAAAGGCATATAAGAACTTTATGAGTAGTACAAAGTCGCCACAGAAATGTACGATTTATTTCCTGCAATTGACATTATACTCCTGAATATGATGTGGAATAATATAATCGTGGAGGATGGCTCAGTGCAGGAAGTCATTCATTAAATTATAATACTGGTCATCAAATAGAAGTCAAGCAACCATTTTGCTTTGCGAAATAATAAGCACAATAGTTTCAGCAGTTCATAAAATAACGAATGGACAAATAAAGTAAACTTAAAGACGTGGGCTTAATTTATCAATACATATTATATTCTCTAGCCGCAAACATTTTGAGAAACCAGCAATTCATCTGTTATTTGTTATTGTTTGTGTTATTACATGGAAACTCAGATCTTGATTTTCTTCTGACACAACTATGTTTTTTGTAACACTATGGATACCAGGAATTCAGAATTAGACAATTTTAGTACAGCGAAGTGATGTGCCGAATCGTTCAAAATGTATATCCGCCTATATGGATCATTAGTGTCTAGATCCGCGAATACGGATCTCAACTTTCTCAACTTGGACCGACAGTAAAAAAGTCCTCAACTACGATCTATTATCGACGAACGTCCAGGTTACGTATTTTGACCTTGCGCTGTGTGTGTTTATGTTTATAGTTTAATATGACATAGGATAACGTAGATTATATACGTTTGTGGTTTTTGGAAGTTGTAAGTTAAATTAATATAAAAACAATGTCTACAAAAAAAGTATAGAAATATTTTACGATAGTAAATGACGAATCTGCTAAATACAAAATCTATGAAGGGATGTATTCCCATAAATGTACAACTTAGTTAAAAAATCACATTCAGATAAAACACCAACAAGAATATGAGTTACACTTAAAAGAAGACACCACCAAAAAGATTTCCGACGAAAACATTCAGCAGGCAACGGTAAAATTAGAATTATTAAAAAAAAAAAATTATAACGAATACATCGAAATAGTCAAAATGTGGGATAATACAAAATAAAAATTAACTATTTAATTGCAGAAATGATAGCTTCATCTGATTTACCTTTTCAACACGTAGAAGATTTTGGGTTCCGACGATTGATGGATCATGTAGTTGCAAATTATTTTCTAAAAGGCGGGAAATATTTTACGGAACTTTTTTGCAGCGAACTTGTCAAAGGATTTTGAGAAATTTTCCTTCACATCAGATATCTGGTTGGATTTTTGGTTAGGTGTTTCATTATTGATTGCATTATGGATTCGCTGACGCTTTATACAATTAATCATAAAACAGATCAACTTGATGGCGATGAGTGGATCTTAATTCATGAACAGGGCCGCCGTAAGCGGGCGTGCAAGGCGTGCACCGCACGCTGGCGGCACATCGAGAGGGGCGGCAAAACGACCGATCGACAGTCGCCGGCCCGCGATAGTTACCACCCGATTGTCGCCGCGACGAAATTTGCGGCGTATTATGTAGCCGGCGACCTTTTTTTTACACGCTTTATATTAACTTGACTTGTATGTATGTATGTATGTATGTATGTATGAATGTAACGGAATTTTACAACTCCATTTTGACCCACTTCTAGATGTCCGAGCTGGTTGAAATTTGGCACACATATTAAGAACCGGTGACAATACATGAATTTCGTAGCTATATCCTGCTATTCTCATTACTTTGACAGTAACAAAAGAAAAATGGTTGAATGTCGTGAAATTTTGTAATTTAATTTTAACCCAATTCCAGATGTCCGAATTGTTTGAAATTTTGCTGATGTATTGATAACTGATTACAATACAATAATTTCATAGCTATATCTTGATATTATCATTACTTTGACAGTAAAAACAGAAAAAATGTGCACACGTTTTAAGAACCGTTGACAATAAAGCAGTCTCTTAGCAACGTCCTGCTATTGTCGTTACTTTGACCATCTCCAGTTTCCCGGGTGTGATTTACGAGCCTTGGTTGCTGACGACGATCGTCTTCCACTGTCTCCTATCCAGAAAGGTTTCTGTCTGCAGTCACTTAACGTGATGTTGAATAGTGAGTATTCGAAACATTACGTCGTACTATTATAAAAGAGTAGTCTTCCACATTTACCCTGCTATTGGACCTCTGGCTGAGCTGCCATTTAATTGTATTTAACTCGTGGAAGTAATAATTAAAAATGAAACTACAACACAAAGATAAAGAGAGATTGGCGAAGAAAAGCCAACAGTAGGAAACATACTTTTGAAACTATCTGAACTAAAAAGTTAAAAATAAATTGTAGTTTAAAAAACTATTAACACGCTTTCGCAGTAATGTGAACTATAAGGTTAAAAATAATCTTTAAATATAAAGATTTTGTTTAACAGTGATGGGATGTCCCACAATACAGGATACTTTTTTTTTTTTTTGAATAAGCTTAAAGAATAAATTCTCTGATTACAAAATTAACTTTAATGTAAAAAAAAAGGGTGGGGTGCTCTCTACACAACTTTTGACAATGACTCTACCTTTACAAACAGCGAACGACAAAAAATATGAGACAACTTATATAGCACCCCATGCTTTTTTACATTAAAGTTAATTTTGTAATCAGTGACTTTATTCTTTAAGCTTATTCACAAAAAAAAAAATGTATCCTGTATTGTGGGACATCCCATCACTGTTAAACAAAATCTTTATATTTAAAGATTATTTTTAACCTTATAGTTCACATTACTGCGAAAGCGTGTTAATAGTTTTTTAAACTACAATTTATTTTGCTCAACAACTGCTTTTCGGGCGGTCGGCGACACTTGGAATTGCAACAATGGGGACGGCAAATAATGTTCAAAGGGGCGGCAATCTCACATTTTTTGACCCGGTTCGGAAATTTCCTAAATCCACCACTGGCTGTAGTTAGACAAGGGGCGGCATAATCGGTATTGCACGCGGGCGCTCAAACAGTGACCGGCGGGCCTGTTCATGAATTAGTGATAGTACTGAAGCCTTTGTAGGATACCACAAGAAAATTGATCGCACAAAACACCTGTTTATCCGACGTTACTCATATAGTACGAGCATTAAATAAATTGTATGATGAGATGCAAATTATTGCGGTAGTGGGGAAACTCCCGAAGTCAGCACACCCACCATTCTTGAGTTTTTGCCTTCTTTGAAGAATTAATTAAATTATCGTTGATCTGAAATCGACAAAAATATATTGTTCCAAATACAGCAACGTTTTTAGTACCACGCTACAAAAGTAAATTCTTCAGTGACTTTTTCATCAAAGATATAAAACAGATAACTATTACTTACAGTTTCAGAAACAGAAGTAAATCTCGCAACAACTACAATTAGTACAGATAAACCAAATGCTGTATGAAAAGCACACTTCAACAATTTAGAAGACTCTATGACCAATATGTTAGATAGTGACGATGATAATGAGGAAACTGAAAACCAATTACCGTTTACTATCGATAATTTGCTAGCAAAATATGTCAAAAAAGAATATCAAGAGAACAAGATCTGTTAAAGTATTGACAGATTAACAGTAAAAAAGCTGGAGGTCTATATAACACATGGCTCTCGCACATGTTTATCATCACCTGCAACAAACGTTCCAAGTGAGCAGTTTTTCAGCAGGAATTATTTACGATCCTCATAATAATTGAATTTGGGGACAAAGGTTCCATGTTAGTGTTTTTGAAGCACAGTTTACCAAACTTAATTTTAAATATAACTTTTTTTTAAGTTTCTGTAAAAGTGATTATTTTGTCTGATGTAAACACTTTAGCAATGCCTTAATTATAATTTAAATTATCAAATCACAAAGATTAGAGGTCTCATCTCACTATAAAGATAGTTAAAGTAATATCTTAAAACTTACTATAGTGGTAAGTTATCAGTTACTTGTGTTAACCTGGTAAAATAAATGTTTAAATAATTTTTGCAATAAGAATGTGCCAGATATGAGATTTTAGGAAATATAAAATAATTGGAATTGAATTTCAATGCTACCTATCTTTAAAATTTTATATACATGCTTAGTGAAATTCTTTACAAAAGATCCTTTAGAGACCCACTAAAAAATTAACGGATACAGATCTTTTTCCCGCCTCGGATATCCGCGGATACGTATATCAAGCACATCACTAGTAAAGAGCAAATTTTTACATAATATAATGGGAGATGTGATATATGTCATAATAGTAACAACTAACGAGAAAGTAAAATGTAGATGAAGAAGTATGTTTTATGATTAGCAACCAAAGACCAACAGTTGGTAATATGAAACATATCAGGTACGAGTACTACTGAGTTGAGTCTGTACGGAGCGTGGTGGGTGAGCGGTTAACGCTCTGACCTTAAATTCTGGAGGACATCCGTTCGAATCCCTTCCGGGCATCCAGATTTGGGTTTTCTATGGTTTCACCAAATCACTCCAGGCGAATGTCGGGACGCTTTCATCCAGTTCCTTGTCCCCAGTCCCATCCCACCTCTAATGACCTCGACGTCGACGAGGCGTAAATCCATAAGTAAAAAAGAAAAAAAAGTAAAATAGCTGAGTGTGAAATGTAGTGTCTAGTGTCAGAAGACGATGAAGAAAGTTGCACGTGCGCGCCGGGTTAACCCACGTTGAAAGAACAAGGGAACAGCTTGGTCTCCATTCAAAGGCCGAATCCCCGTCCTGGCATCCAGATTTAGGTTTTCCATGGTTTCCTCAAATCACTCCAGAGGAATGCCAGGATGGTTCCTTCAAGAGATTATTTCCGAATTCCTTCCCGTTCATTTCCCCTAATCCATTGCTGCCTCTAATGACATCGACGAGGCGTAAAGGCATAACAACAAAAAAAAACATTATCACAACAAATATATCAGTTACTCAACGTGTATCCCTCGTTTCAAGTTCGATTACGTATCGATTGGAATAGTAGGTCCCAGTAACAATTTGGTTGTTGGGCATTGTTTCGTTAGTGCTTCTTATGTTTACCAACAATTGTTTTGTTTTACGTTTGTTCATCAGATGTTTTTGCCCAAGTATCCTCACTGGCTGTAAATGTACGCGGTGTTTGGACATTTGCAAATCCGTATAAGTCACAAATCATTGTACAATTACACTGTACTAACAAACATAGTAACTATCACTTATCGGTCCGGAACAGCTCGTTCTGCACAAATATGAACTCGTATCTAATGCTTATGTTCAACCTTCTGATTCTTCTATTTCCTTAAGAACTTTCATCTATGACTTTTACTTTGCTTTCTTTAATATAGCTCACGCATAATCACAGTCAGCTGGTTTCTGTGTCTGGTTTGATTACTTATACAGTGGTCCCAAACGAATTTTGTTACTTTTATTAATCTATGTTGACTGTATTTTCAAATATCTCTTTTTTGAGTGTTTGCATCAGTTATTGTGATTTACTTATTATTTATGAGATGTGTGAGATTATCTGAGTCAGTTTGCATTTGTCGTGGCCGTTGTTATTGTTTTGTTTGTTAAACTCGCAAATTCATTGAGCATTGTCTTCCCTATTGCTATGTCTTTGTGAATGTTGTGACTTTTTTTGAACTGTTCGTAACTATCTAATGTGGTTGTTTACTTCGGTATTGCCATGTATTTCCGTATGATGGTTGTTGTTTGGTTGATGTCTAAGAAGAGTTCAGAAAATACTGAGTGGTTTCTACATGTTATTGCTCTGGTGTCTTCTTTGTTTCTGGTGCTGATATTCCTTGATATCTGGCCACCTTAAGTTTATATCACAATACTACTGCAAAAACTTTCCGCCACTACAGCCTATGACGTCACACTGTGCCGCGGATAAGATAACACTTCGTTCACAGTTAAAAATTTCACTAGCGATAGCTGCATGGAAAATGGGTTAATTCCTCGGGCGGGTTCAAACTGAATGCACTAATTCCTTTAAAAATAATCATATATTGTATGAATTGGCATTATTAATATTTATTTATTCCACAGTACCTACCAAAAAGACCGATTCCCAATAAATTAAAACCGTGTTACATACCTGGACAGAAAAGAATTGAGAAATATAAAAGTTAAAATTTGTGCAATATAGCTGTACAATAATTTTTACCGTTTGAGTCCAGGCTGCATTTGAACCTAATCATAGCATTTTTCGCTGTAGCTACATTGTTTCTTTAGAATACTTCTAAAATATGTTCATAGGAAACATCGGCAAATATTTTTAATAAAAATTAATTTATCCCAAATATCAGAAATCGCTTTCTACCAGTGTTGTTCGTATGGTTTTACGGAATTAAATCCATCCGCTTAATTCTATATCGTGATACCTGAAGTTAAAAACACCAATAAAGCAAGCGGTTGTGGTTAGGTCGAAATGCTACCGGGGCCAGAGTGGTAAAAATTACTATACAACAATATTATATAAATTTTCGTCTTAAAGGAATTAGTGCAGTCAACATGTCCTTGCTCGAGGAAACCTCTACTCTCCGTGTAGCTTCTGTTGCTGACATTTGTAGTAGCGCAAGCGTTGCATACCTCACACCCGGAAACAAAGTGATAGCAGTGGCGGAAACTGTTCGTAGGGTTATTTTCCATGTGGCGGAAAGTTGTTGTAGCGGTATCGCTATCTACACTTACATCGTCTGGCTAACACGCTATTAGGAAATCAGTATGTATATACAATATTCTTGAGGGTTGTTACTGGTCACATTCAGTGCTGATATGTAGGATCTTCCAAACTGTATTGTTTCTCATGAATGTTATTTGTGTTCCTTGATTCTGCAATATACTGCTTCTGCTTATTCGGTGTGTGTGTTATAGATGTAACTCATTGTATTCGTTGTATTCCATTGGTTTTATTTTGCTTCTGGATGCTGGTGTATGTCACGTTGCTGTGCAATCTGTATTTCTTGTTCACTTAATTGAGTATCAGACAGCTTGATGAGTTTAGGTTGAGAATTGTGACTCGTTACAAACTGTTTATTTTTCTGTTGGCTGTATGTTTTTAAATATGTCATAGTTGTAAATTTGTTTCAATCTGATTGTATCTGTAATCGCTGTCTGGAGTGTGTTTGTCGTTATGTTGGCGGTAGAGTTCTCTTTTTCAAATTTTTGAAAGCTGTGTCAATACTCTAATACAAAACGCATCGTTAGTGAGGTCAATGCGGCATCTTGATGGTGCTCGGCGTCTGCTGCAGGGTTACCTGGTTAGATACCCGCTGGTAGGAAATATGGTGGTGCACAACTCCAGTCAACAGATAGTGCGTACCCATGTATGGGGCTAAATCCTAAACCTCTCCACAAAAAGTGTGTGGAGCGAACGCCTACGACACGGTTGGTGGTACTTCTTCCATCGGGTGGGGAAGCTGGACTTGGCTACCCCAGGGCATGACTTTTGGAAGCCTTTATACCCGCAATTCAAACGTCACGATACACTGGACTACAGTCTCTTAGTCACCTACACACATGCAACACTTAACAACACGGAGGAAATGAATTGGCAATCCTATCACTAGTATGCCTCCTACATATGACTCAGATATGTCCTAAGGCAAATATCACACTTATGAGCCTACTAAAACACAGCGGCAGATCGTACTGCAACGCAACTGCCACATATGTAAAAATAAAAAAATAAATCAGAAATGTGTTATTTGAGAGATACGTACCATTTAAAACTACGCTTGCCCGAGAAGTTCTTGAATATGGAAATTACGAATATGTATTGGAGAAAAAAATGTATAATTTATCGAGCAATTTAGCACCTAACTGCACGTGAGTGAATGCGTTACTTCTTTGCTTACACAAAGCAACGTCAAAGACAAAAGGAAATTCCAGATTTAGATACTCGAATAAAATATTTTGCAAAATACCAGTAAATAAAAATTAGGCCATACTGGAATCTTAATCATCTACTTGATCTTCGAATAGTTCCCTCCAGACACAAACATCGGTATCACTGCTTCGTAATGTGTGCAATGCGTGCTGCAATATTGTAACGTTGGGTGTGTTTACCAACTCCAGCGTCACTCCTCTCTGCAGAGTAAACTATTCTTCCTTTCAAGTCACATAGAGCTTAGAAATGATGTTTGCGTCATCTTTTCCCTAGCTATTTAATTTCCCTAAAGACTACCAAGCACCTCTTTACTCAGCATTCGTGGCATGAATTTTGGGTCAATCTTCCACATGCTCACTTTCTTCTCTGACAAAATGAAATGACACTTGCCGTAAGAAATTTCCGATGAATAACAGGCGTTACGAATGATTTGCCTACGATAATGCAAGATCACAGTGTTTAAAGGTTGTCGTGAATAATCTTCGATAACAATTTATACTTGGCGGTTTAAAGTGCCAGAACAAGTAATAAATTTGTGTTTTAACCAAATTCTTGCTTTAATCTTGGTTGTTTTTAAGCTGCGGGTTTTTTTTAAACAGGATTCCACTGCTCATACCAAGGACAGGCAATAGAGAAAACTCCTTTTTTTTTGCTTTACACTTTATCGACGTCGAGGTCATTAGAGTCACTAAGAGATTGGGGGCAAGGAACAGGAAGGAATTCGGCCACGGACTTTTGAAGAAGCCTTCCTGGCATTCATCTGGAATGAAAACCAGGAAAACAAAATTCTGGATGGCCGAACGGGTATTCGAATTCGCGTCCTTCCTAATGTGAGGGCAGTGTTACCGCTCACCAACCATGACAGTTGAAATTCCATCACCAACTACAGAGGCGTCAACTTAAGCATCACTTTGCAATCATATTAATATTGGATGCAAGCTGCGGTAACCGGTAAAAGTTTGATTTACTGTGAACCAAATAAAAGCATAGTATCATTTCTTTTTTATCATTACTTCACGTGTGTTTGAGGTCGAACTCATTAGAAAAAAAGGGATTGAGGATAACTAAAGGGAAGGAATGGAATTAAGGCGTTTTAAAGGAACCATCCGGGCACTCGAAAGTAGTGGTAATTCATGACAACCGAAATCTTTATGGACAAAGGGGACTTTGAACCCGTGTCCTCCAGAATGCCAAGCGTTAACCGCTCACCCACGAAGCTCGTTGAGCAATTCCTGGAACTTTTGGGTTCCAGTTGACTTCGATGCGAATAAATTTCGGTAGGATATAGCTTGATTTCTGTTTCAATATGTTAGTATTGTCACAATTAGTCCAAGTCATTGTTCAGTATAATCAAATACTTTTATTTTATATTTTTATACTCACTTTTTAATTTAATTCACCATTTACATTTAGGTAATTGCAGTTACTGTAGTTCGAAATAGTACGATTATATGGTTTTGTCCTTTCACTATCCACCCACCAATAATTTTTAACACTGCCAGAAATAATCATTTCTCGGAGTCTGAAGCGCGAAAGTTAAGAA
Organism: Vandiemenella viatica; assembly: GCA_031002005.1. NCBI lineage: Eukaryota > Metazoa > Arthropoda > Insecta > Orthoptera > Morabidae > Vandiemenella > Vandiemenella viatica. The sequence goes on from JARYHS010013630.1 coordinate 336,580,288, forward strand.
GTAATTTGCGTCGTGTTCCTGGCTCTGGAACTGATGAGTTCCACAGAACTCCCACCACTAACGTCTGTTCCAAATTAAGATCGTAATTTGACTGGGCGAGAAAATATTGAGTTGGTGTTCCCCCTATTTGTAATAAAACAAGTTCCTTCGTATTTCAACGCCGCTGACATTAAATTTACCAAGGAACGTATGGTTGTTGGAAATGCTGCGGCGGAATCATTCATTGCTGAGAATACTTGGCGTAGTTTACAGGAATTGAGAGAACTAAAAGATGCCTACAAGGCAGCGCACAATTGGCCCTTCACTTGGCTTATATTCTGTACCACGAGTATGACATTAATTTACGAAGAATTTTGATAGTACAGTGAAAACAATTCAGCCCCTATTCTGACGTTAATGTACTTAAACATTTACAGAGATATTTCGCTCTGAGTGTTCCGTCTCAATTTTTTTTTAATTATTTAAAATGTCTTTGGCGGGACTTGAAAATACTATTTAAAAAAATAAAAAAAGTGGCTTATTTTATTTCTGGTTCAAAAAAACTCCCTATCGACTGATTAAAATATATATTAAAGAATCGAAATTGCTATTTTCTTTCTAGAGAGCCATAAATTTCAGTACAATTGCTACATTTGTCCTGTAATCTTTAGGAGGCTTCATATCACTCTAATTATTTTTTCACTCAACCCTCTACTAAACACTCTACAATTATTTCGATCGATGATTTTCCTAATTTTGCGTTATGATCGTATTTGGCAGAAAGAATTACAAATTTCTAAGTCAAAGTTTTCAGAAGTTAAGGGGTTTTACGGACGGAACATTTGGAACCCTAAAAAAGGATATGTTCTCGTAGTATCAGACAATTGAGTGGACGCGCGACTGAGTTCGTTGGATTGTGATTACAGTCAGATTTTTAGGGTAATGTGACAATATCACACTCCACCAATCATTTTCATGTTATTATCATTATTATTATTGGCGAATTCTCCCTATAAATGGAAGACGTTAAGCAAATGACCCAATCAAGTTTTCTTTGAGTTCTTCTTGTAATTCCAGTAGGCTATCATTCTTTCCGAGAAAGCTTGTTTACGTTCTTCCGATCACTTTGGTCGGTATTGTTTTTGTTTTGGTTGCTCAGTTGTAACTTTCCATTTGTCTACTTTGTGTCTGAAGGTGTCTCTTTCTAAGATGTCTGTTGCTCCTATGTTTGCACTTTTAAGATACTTCCGAATTTCATTCAGCCAAGGTGATAGATTTTTAAGTGAAGTTACATAATCTATTATAATTTATAATCTATAATTTTCATGTTATTATTATTTTCCTTAATTAATTGTATGTGTGTATGAGCAATTTTATTGATGTATCTAAATTAATCTGTGTAACTTGTTTTTTACTTATGGCTTTACGCCTCGTCAATGTCGAGGACATTAGAGGCGTGATGGGAATGGGGACAAGGAACGGGCAGGAATTCGGCAATGGTCTTTTAAAGGAAGCATCCCGACATTCACCTGGAGTGATTTGGGGAAACCATGGAAAACTCAAATCTGGATGCCCGGACGGGGATTCGCTCCCGAATGCGATACCAGAGCGCTAACCGCTCACCCACCACGCTCGGTATCTGTGTATCGTAGGATTTCCAATGCCGTAGTACGTATAGCCTTTGGGGGTAGCATAAGTGTAGAAGGACTATTGTTAGCTCGTGTTAAGAATCTTTGGTGGCTATTGGCTTATTGGCTGAGAGAGCACAGAGTAGTGTGTTGGAGTCAGATTGTCATAACACACGGGCAGTTTGAAGTTTCGAGGTATGGAGGCTGTAATATATTTTTAAATTGTGTTTTAGTTATTTCAGGAAGTGGTGTTACGAATATTTAAAATATTAATTTGGCTAACAGATTCCGTGAAAAATAAATCGAGTAATTCTTTTGAAAACAGTGATTATCAATTAATCATAACAAGAGATCCCACCATTTATTACGGATTAATTTAATTAAAAGCATTTTAACTTAAAAACTGCACCAATTTAAATGTGTTCGTTATGAGATGGCCCTTCTCATTTATAACACGCTGTATTACCGTTAAACCAACTAATTCTCCAGGAGCTGACCTGGTGATTATCGTCAGCTAATTAACCACACTGATTATAAGGAAAGCTCAGAGTACCAGCAATCTTTGCAGTACATAAGTAATTGACGTAGTACCAAGGATAAGAGATATTGCTATAGTCGAATTGATGTTACTGAAAACCATGTTCGCGTAACAAAACCAGTCAGTATTCAATGAAGATTTGTATTGGCGCGCTATATGTTTGCAGATGGGCACGGAGAAGGCCGATAATAATCCCGGCAGTCCCCTCAGTACAGGTACAACAGGACATCTAAGATATAATATTACTACATAATTATCATTAGTATTCACGTTCGAATAATACCCTACAGTAACCCAGTTCAGGTACGTGTCTGTGCAATCAGCCATCCGCTGCCATCTTCCTTTAAAGTAACACTAAGTAATTATAAACCTAAGCAAGTAGTCTAAATGATACGGCGTATGATCGTACATTATGTAGTTGAAATTTGTTTCTTAGTGTTTAGTAGGATTCGGTGGCATTTCTTCAGATTATAATTTTACACTGATCTTTAGTTCTGATTTCTCTCGGGCTTATCACCATTTGCGATAATTATAGAAAATTCTGCTATAGTGGATAGAAGCATATATCCCAATCTGTCTGCCTGTCGCATACGCTTGTATCAGAGTTTGTTGTGTTATTGTTTTAATGCTGTTTCTAGCGTGATTTATTTAAATGATTATCAGAATCAGCAGGTCCTACCGTAAGTCAGATGCACTTGTCAGAACATCAAGTCGAGCCATCTGGGAAGCCCAGGGTTCAATACCTGCAGAGTTAAAAGTTTGTGACAAACTGTTATGTACCACATACCGATATTATTATCAATGATTTGTGATTGAAAGAAGCTATAGGAAGATAAGGAAAATTTCAGATAATTAATCCGTAAGCAAAACTGAATGGTAGAATTGAAACAGTAATTGTTTAACCATGGCTAATCCCGTATGGAATAACAGAAGCCAATATGTTTTCGCTGTTGTGAAGTTATTTGTCGATTGGAATATTCATGCTTAGATCGGATTGTACCAACAACTGTGACTCATACCCAAGACTTTTAAGGAACGTGTTTCATTGTCTTAGGCTAGTTTCCAAGTCTCGCCAAAGTATCAGCAGATCAAGCTCGCATTTATACCATCGTTGCAGTAGAGCTTTTCGCAAACAGTGCTTTTATATATATATATAGAGAGAGAGAGATAGAGAGAGAGAGAGAAACTCACTAAACTTCTCACAGTGTTGAACACCAATAACATGGAGTGGAAATGTATCACAAGCATTTACTGCGCAGTTAAAAAATTTAGGCATGTGCTCCAGTGGCTGAAATATAGTATTCGCTTAAAATCTATGGTAAAACTGATATAAATAGCTCCAGTTGTTATACTACCCTTCATATGTAGTTACTGAGGCAGAAAGGACTCGCAAAGAGCAAAGGCATCACCCGTGACATCCTGCCGCTTTGTTAAAGGGGCGTCCATTAATTACGTGAGGTGTTTTTCCGGAATTCCGGAACCCCTCCTCCCCTTTAAAATGACGTGAGATTTTGACAGAGAGACCCCCCCCCCTACGAATCGACGTAGCAAACTTTGAGACTTTTTTTTTAGGTCTCATCCTCCCAAGGGCGGTTATACCCCCCTAAAGTCAGTTTTACCCCCGTAAAATCGACTATCGCGTCATTTGTGGACCTTTTTTTTTTTAGCTCTACCATTCTACAAGAATTTCAAAACCTAACGTGAGATTTCGCCGGACCCCCCCCCCCCATTTCCCCTCTCGTAATTAATGGACGCTCCCTAACCTGACAATGTCGAAACCTTAATGCGTGTACAGTTGCATGTAACGTCACTAAGATCGGTCACAGTACAAATGTTCGACAGCAGATTGCAACCTGTAATTTTGCGACTCACTTCATTTACCACGCGGAAGCACAGTTCCCATTTCTGTGCTGAAGATGCATTCCTGGTCCAGTCACTTGAGACTGAGCAGCAACAGTTCTTTGAACGATGGTGGTCAGCAGTGTGAAAATGGGCTCATGGACTGAAGTGAAGCAAACTTTTTGACGGGTGATGAGAGGAGATTAACGGCTTCTGGCTCCACCCCGTGGCTCGGTAAGGAATGTGATTAATGGCTTCCGGATCCACCCACTGGTCAGTGGGTGGACCTCAAAGAGAAGTTATTAGCGGCAATAACTAAACATCTTGACAGGTGATTAATGGTTTTCGAAGAGCAACAAACATTAAAGAGATACCGGTTACTCCTGTCGAATCTCCAAGCAAAAAACGTTATGATTCATTCGTTTGTTGTATGCTTAACACCAGCATTCGCCAATTCTCATTCACCACAGTCGGCTCGAATATAATGTTAACTTTCATTCCAACCATGACTTCTTTATACACTCAGATTACAAAAAAATCATTTACTTCTCAGAAAAATCGTTAATATTCTGGAGTTATATGCATTTCACATTAGACAGAGGTGGGGAAAAGTGTGTTCAATGACTTCTTTAATTATTCACAGATATACAATATTATAAAACTGCATTCCGATCCGTTACCTAGATCAACCTATCAACACTAACATAAAGCGACTTTGATCATTATATCATCGTGTCTGTCACACTGTGATGTCACTCACCTGACCTTCGTTGGTAAGCTAACAATGGCCAGAGATTCTTTTACACTCTGTCCATAAATGTTACTATTATAAGCCAAAAAGTTAGGTTATTTATTTACGTTTTTGTAATAGTTCAATACGTATGTTTTTTTAGTGTGTATTTCGTTTAAATTCATATATAAATTATCAGCTGCTTTTTGTTTGTTTATATTCGTTGGACATACATGTTTTCGTGACATTTTATGTCTATAAATGTCGGCTTTATATATGGGATCAAGTTTATACCTCGATGTAGGTAATGAATTAAAGCGCGTGCTATAGAAGCTTTTATTTTCGAGCAGCAATATTATCTGACGTTTTGATAGGATCGAAATGCAGCCTTGACTAGAATAACAAATAAAATCCATCATTACATTAGTTTTTTTTATTTTTTTAATAAGAACTGAAGTTTTATTCAAGATTACCATGTTACTGAAGCCATTGCTTCATGTGGATTAAAGTAGTTACACGTTTATCATGATCTATCCGGTCTGGACCTGGCATAAAATTAATATTTTGCGGTATAATGTAAGATGTTAAGATTTATTTGTAATTTTCTTTGCTTTCTCAGACACCATATGACTGATGTCGTAAGTTCAGCCACATGTCAGAAGTTCCAAATGTATCACGATGTAAACAATAAGCGTAATACGTATATGATTACAAAATCAATATCACGAACGCTATTTAGCAATATTTTATTTATTTAAGCAACAGCAAGAAAATTAATGGCTAGAACGCCGTGTTCTACCCGTTACCTTTGACAGGCGTGGAAGCTCGTAAATATAATCAAACAAAAGCGGAAAAAATGTTTGTACATTTATGACATTTTTTAAAAAATAACTGGTTTTTTTTTTTTTAATTGAACACCATTCACTTCAAAAACAATTGGCCGAATTTCAAATCGACAGGACGCATGATCATTATTTTCAGTTAATTCTCAGCTATAGAATACGCTAAATCTCTTAATTTCGTTCCGATACATTGTGTTTCATACAATTAAAATCAGGAAATCATTTGATTCACGAAAATCACCAAAATTTTACTATTTTCGCTCTTCTGCAACCATCGACTCATCTACTTGTTACTATTTTTAATTCCTACTTTGTAATTAGCGTGTGCTTAACTTTTCTAATTTAAAACACAGAATTTTTAAATCGAGGAGTGTAGTTCAGTGAGGAGTCGCGGCTATTTGAATAAAGCCCCGCCAGGTGCCTTGGCAGCAACGCTGCAGGCGATAACTTTCAACTATCTGTTAACCGTTTATGGAAGAACTTCCACGCCGATGAGCACGCACTTTGAAAATGTGTACTGCTTTATTTCCAAAGTGGGGATCGCTTAAGACAGAGTTGTCACGCATGCAAGTTCATTTTTTATCAGCCATTTGCCTAATTAGACGTGACAGAAAAGAAGACATTCTTTACGCTTCGGAAAATATTGATCCAAGTGTTCTTAATGGATCTGTATTAGGATTGAATGTCCTGTTAACTCTTCAAGCACTATCGAAAAACAGATTTTAGAAGTATATTATAAACTATACCCTGGTATATCAATACGGTAAACAATTTATCAAAGCTTCCAGAAAGAAACGACTCCTGTTTTTTTACTTTGTTATACAACAACAAGCTTTTTAACTCGGTGAAATCGAGTCTCAAACAAATTACAATTATTTTACTTTTACCTTATTACATCTTCTTAGTAGCTCACAGCCAGGATGAAATCATCTTATGTCATATTTTTGGCTTAGATTATTTATAGTCAGTTTTATGATTATGATTACAAATATACTCGTTCGAAAGAAAACGTTTCTACTGCCTTATCTTGCTTCCTATTCTTTTACTGCAAAATAGCCGTCATTTAAGTTATCACCGATAACTTTTGGAATTATATTAAATACAACTTAAAATACTTCATACCAAATTAATTTTAACTTTCACATATGTATGACTTCTTTTTCTGTTGTTGTAATAATTAATATAAATTTTAGTTAGTTTTGTCTCTAATGGACCAACTAATTCTTTTATAACTTAGCAGGCCTATTTTGGCGTACATACAGTCACCCATTAAAACACAATTTGGCCAAGAATTTTTAAGACTGGAATGTTCAGCCACAATCTTTAAGTAGAGAATTACATTAACAGCTTGAAAAATAGACCTTTAAAACATCGCAGCAAAATAGTTAAAATTGTGGTTTCAGAAGAAGCATAATTCACAGAGAATTGTGAATGAAGAACATTCGTTAAAACCACGATGTGGAGTTGCAGAAGATATAAATATGTGTATAAAATGCTGCTATTGTCAAAGTTTTATGCTGAACTTTTCTTTATTTGACATACATGTTTTATTCGTCATTGTATTCGGGATAGAAATATTTCTAAGTGCTACTGATGTGCCTAAAAGTATGTGCTAGCTACATTGCCTTTTTAAACGTCTTTTCCCTATCTTCCCTGTGGTCTCTGAAACTGTATTTCCGCTGCGGTTTGGGTTGCGGCAACGCATGTAACACCAAGCATCAAGCCTCAGTCTAGACTGGAACGGGTGACCTCAGCACATTACTCCCGTGGTATTCAGCAGCTCTGTCATACAGAAGGCATGAATACAGGATTTAAGTTTATACCGCCTTTTTATTTCGGCTCCGTAGCCAAAATGTTGTTAAAAATGTATAGCTCCCCCCTCTTCTAATAATATCCAAACAAATTACTAAAAAAATTAAAAAAATATGATGAAGGCGCTTAAAAGGGTTTTCAACGAAATTTGTTTTGGGTAAGATGTGTTGTCAATTTAATATATATATATAATTCTACTATTAACAAGCAACCGCGTAATTCTGACATCATTTCTAATGAAAATTCACAGGATGATGCGTTTAACTTCAAAATAGAGTCGTAGACAAATGTTCAGAAAAATACATTATGGTGCTTCTCCATAAACAGACCAGAAGAATGAAAATTCGTTTTCGCGTTTCGCATAGGGTGGGACAGCTATTTGCAAATGTTATCAGTGTCACCATGGAACATTTTTATTTAGTTCTGTATTTCTTGAGATATGAGTCTGTTGAGTTTTGTTGATGTATACGTAACTGCGAATGCTTATTTAGTTTCTAATTTTTTGTACGACTCTTCTATGTGTTTCTTAATAAATGTTATTCAATATTATATGATTTCCGTTATATCTTTGTACGCCTTTCTTTTTCACACTTCAACACTTATTCCGTTCTTTTCCCGTTGTATACGGTCCGTTTGCTCAGTTCAGTTAACACACAAATCAAGACATGTTCAGTGTGTTACAAAGATATCATACTACTGCATAAAACAAAGATATATTCCCAGCCAAACTTGAACACTAAATCAAAGATGAACCCATATTAATTTATACACTTCTTAACAATGTTAGTCAAGCACTATCACCACATACTGTTTGTCTATCTATATAGTGCTCCGAGTTTGTATGGAAGCTTCAGCTAGACGTCAACAATAGATATAATGCCTGTAAGTTGCATCGCGTTACAATTGGAAGTCTTACACGAGACCAAAGAAATTTGAATATTATTGAATTAATGACGACTATAAGTAAAGGCAAAGTGAATTAAAAGTAAATATGAAAACTATTACTTTATATTGTACCGTGTAATGTAGCTATAATTCTGGCCCATAAATTTTGAACTACTTATATCCACGTTAATTAATGAGGTCAGTGACATGGTGCTCAGGAAAGTAACTTAAAATAGAGCTAAAAAATAAATTCCTAGTGTCCTAATACGGAATATTGGTTATTATTCTGGTTCAGTCTGCAATTCAAGACCTTGGATAAAATTTCTGTTCAAAAATTCAAATAACTATTGTACGCCTATTAATATATTTACCACATAGCGACTTGAAGTTGACCCACGTAATAATTAAAATATAACAGTTACGGAATACTGTGGTATGCGTTTCCAGTATGCGCTTCTCGCGTTGTATGATACTCCTGGTCTTTAAAAAAATTTCCATAATTGTGAAAGTATTTCTAACATAGAAATGGTAAGTCACACAAAAATTGAAAATGTTCGTTGTATTCGTTGATTTATGTGTGAAAATGTCGTTAAAACACTAGATTACATAATATACTAATCCAGTGCTACTCCTGCTTCAAGTTTTCTATGTTAACAACGGTAAACATACGATAGATGATCTGGATTATTAAGTTCCTGATGAATTGTTTCCAATGACATCAGTTGCTAGGAATTGACAGAGTCTAAAATCCTACACATAACGGTTTTTTACTAATGTTCGCCACATCTTCTTCTAGAGAAGTCTACTTTTTCGTTCCTGAGCTGTAAAATGTGTGAGAAAATTAATGCTATGCCTTCTCGGAACGAGCTGAGCTATATACAAAACATCATGATTTTGGTATTTCATAGCTTCCCGTAACCACACTAAACGAATGCCGTGATGGTTCCTTCAAAGGGCCATGGCAGAATTTCTACCTGTTGATTGCTCCCAATCCTTTCCCGCTTCTAATGACCCCTGCATCGACGAGCCATAAAGCCACAAAAAAGTAAACAAAAATTGATCTCTATGTATAAATACACATGGCAGGTCAGACTGCATACATGATCTGCCCTAAAATATTCTCGAACTTAGCATCAGTGAGGACACGGTTTCAATTCTCCGTCCGTCAATCCAGGTTTCGGTTCTCCATGGTTTCCCGAAATCTCTCCGTGCTGCGAATAATTTTTTCCATTTTCAGACCACTTACTCACATTTCTGCAAGATTTTAAGAACATAATTTAAATAGGTTGCAGGATTAATACGAAAAATGTCAGTATTTCAGTAAACAAAAAAGATAGAATTTAGAAACCTGTTGCTTTATTATTGCCCTTATACGTTCTGCGTATGTGGCAGCGGTAGTAATCATGGAATCCAACCTCATTGAAACCGTGTCGTGATATCAGTAGTGTTAATTAATCGTGACAGACTGTTTACTGGTACAGAATTCATAGTCACATACGCTGAGAAAAGTCAAACAACCTGTGATGTAACCATCTTACC